>JAPMOB010238983.1:0-27888 GCA_029875015.1 Lepomis gibbosus | reverse complement strand
ACAAGACTAAGGTTGTTTGCACCTTGTGCAATGCGGAATTAGTTTACTGTAGGAGTTCTTCCAGTCTCAAGTACCACCTAGACGCAAAGCACATCACACGCTACACACAAGTACATCTTATTGAAGATGATTTATTTTCATCACCAATTATCATAGTAGAACAGCTTTCTCAAGCAGTTTGTGATGCAGTTTGGAAACAGGAGATGAGCTCCTGGTCTAATGTGCCACCTGGCTTTAAACCTGGCCTGAAACCCATTCGCACACATATTCTGAATGCCTACGGCAGAATTTAAATGAGCCATTTTGATCTAGATTAATCTAGATTAATTTCAAGATTACAGTGAGATTAATCTAGATTTAAAAAATTAATCTATGCACAACACTACTTTTTTGTCTTCTTTTCTTCCTTCTTGCTCATGTTCTTTGTCTTTCTTCTCATTTCATCTGCATTGTCTGGTTCATTTCTTATTGAAATAATAATTTGTTATAACATTGTTTCAAAATGTGCTAATTTATTATTATTATTATTATTGTTGTTGTTGTAGCGTATCAGGGATCACCATTTTTGTTCTGAAACTTCATAAAGTCACGTGGTATGGCCTGCATTTGCTTCTCCTACAGATCTGTACAGATTTATTTTTTGGTATCACACACTGGGAAATCATTTAAATATTCTTGTTTATTCAGATTCATTAATTCATTCAGTTTTTATGTATTATTATAAATGAAATCAGACACCAGTTTGGGAGAAATAACTGCAGGAATTTAGGTGAAAGAGCAATCATCTGTACTTAATCATGTAGGATGTTTTGCCGTTTTGCTACACTGTAACGAGCAAATCCATATTATTGGTTCTATAAATTGTCTTTAAAAGAACAAAGAAACGTATATTTAAACTTTAGTTACATATATCACTTGTATCACTGTTTTGACCCGACAGTGAAGCTAAAGCCAAAAGGTGAGACCATTGTGAGCTTCTTCAACACAACATTTTACAGACTAAAGCGGACAGCTGCAGCTAAACACATTAAGCTTGGTTTTCAGTATAGATTAAAATCATCACATATTGGTCTGTAGATTGCTTATGTGTGTGTGAAGCAGACAGAGACATCTCCCTGTCGGTTCATTGTTTTGTGTGTGACAGCACCTTTTGTACACTTTGGCGTCACACGCTATTCACTATATAAAAGGGTCAGGCGGGAAGCAGAAAAAGAGAGAAAGATTAGGGTCAGAATAATTTCCACAGGCACTAAGAAATGAGAAGATGAAGACAATCAAAACTGGATGGTAAAGAGTAAACTGCGCTGAGTAAGACACACACACATACACACATAAGATAATCAGCATGGCGCCTTCTTTTGATGGTGAACAGAATGAGAGAGATGTTCACAAGATGGTAATGAAATCGCAGCATCTACTACCGGACATTTTTCTGAGCTCCTGAAATATCAGCCTTTTCAATCGCCCCTTTCATTTCTTTATCCCTAAAAAAACCTACAACAAACAACAAAATAGCTCTAAAAACCTAGTTTACTTAACAGCTGTTAAGGCAAAGTTCCATTCTCATTCTCAACTTACATTTTTGCATTAGATGTTTTTAGGTGGCAGCTCTTAGAAAGCTATAAATGACCAGTGCAACATTTGCATAACAGACTCTACCCAATGATTGGGGATGCCGGATTGACCACACTGATTACAACTGGCAGTGTTCACATGTGACAACCTTGTGAGGGTTTACGTTGTTGTAGAAGTGGTTTGTGGGTCTACGACCTCCACCACTGAGCCCAGTTTCTGTTGATGTATATTTTTTCTGCGTGCATTTTGGTCACTTTTGATGGAACAGGTAGTACAAACATGTACGTGCAAGAAAGGTAAGAGAGCACTACCCTTACAGTAAATGCGTTGGATCAACCTAGGGTCAGGGGTACGATACTTGACTCTCTGCTTTTCATGAGCCACACAGCGCTGGTAGTGACGATGTTAGAGGCTTTATGTGGGAGGGCTTTCACGGCAAAAGTGCAAGTTCAGCATTGCAAGGCTTTTTTTTCTAATGGAGAAAACTGCTGAACGAGGACTACACAATTTTTCACCAGGTGCTAACCCGTGTCTCATAAGAGTAGGTTGTACATGGCCAAACACATAGTTTCTATTATTTATTTCATCCTGCTGGCATAATGGTTGGAGTTGGAAAGTTATTCAGTTCTGTTCAAGTGCAGACCTACTTGAAGCTTGCTACTAGCTGCCCCATAGCCATTGGCCTAGCGTAACTTTTATTTTGTTGACTGATACGTTTCCTGGTAGTTTTTTCATGATCTCTCCAAAACTGGCCTGAACTGCTTATTTGTATGATGCGATACAATTAAAGAGAACATTGCTCCAAGTGCTCCAAGGGAATTCTGGAAATAATGAGAAGCAGATGTTTTGATGTTGATAATTCTACTGTAGAGGATAGAAGAAAGGTTAATGTAACACTACTCTCAGATCCAACAAGATCTATCCTACACATTCCTACTTTTTGTATATATCCCTAAAGGGGATCTGTTGTGTTGTGATTCTTGTGACTGATGTATGTTTAAAATATACATACTGTGATGTTTGTTGATCTGTTTGGATAATTAGCACATTCTTGCCGTTTATATAATAGTGCTTTGTATAAGATGTTGATTTTGTAGGTTTCATGGAAAACATGGATTGTGCCGGTCACATGACCTGCACAGGGTCTACTTATCACACCTGTGAGTGTTTTTTGTAATTTGATTATGTGAGCCTGAAGAAGCAATGGGCGAAACGCGTTGCTCAAGTCAGACCAGTGTGCGGTAGTTTGTTTTTTTGATTTTGCATTCCAGGTGTATTAGAGGATATTCAGTTGCATTATAATCTATGTTATGATGGTTTTGATGGTTAATTGCAAAATATAGCTTTTTTGCATCTCCATGTAGTCTGTAATAGTAAAATAAATATATTATTGACGCCGATTGTCGCAAATTCACATCATACCTCTTCCTGGCAGACTGCAAGCCAAGATAGCGCATGGATTCCCCCAATGCCTGTTGGTCCATATTGGATACGTACCTAGGAACTTTTTGCAGGCCCTGGTTTCTGGTTTATGCCTGTTAACAATTAACAATCTTCACTTAATTTAACATCAGCTTGAAAGAATGAAAACACAAAATTATTATTTTTTTATTGTCAAAAAATTCAGGCGTCAAGGGGTTAATATACGATGGATTTACATTCCTTAGCTTCTGACTTTTCAAAGGAGACCAGAATTATGGATCTAGACCAGATGGTTGAGGAGATATTCCTGATTCATTTTGGGTATGTTATTTTAGGTGGTTTTTTTCCGGAAAAAGGTGCCTAGCTTAACCTGTTGAAAAAGGTTTTCAACAGGTTAAGAGAAAAACTGTAATTCAAGATACTTTATTTGTCCCTGAAAGGAGCCATTCAAGGCAAGTGAGCCTTCAAACATAAGTACACAAGGGCAATAATTTACACATATATAAAAAACAAAAAATCAAAAATATAAATATATCAGAAAGAGTTTAAATGCACATAGTGGTCAGTCCATAGCTGCCCAACAGTCTCAATCACAGTTAAAACTGGACACTGTACTATCCCTCTTCACAGAGAAGATGATTGGTCTTTAGTGAAGAAGATTTTTTCCTGTTTTAAAGTTTACTTTTCCAAAGGGCAAAGGTACAACAAATAATGGCAAGATATAAAAGCTTGTTTCTTCCCTCAGCTTTGTGAAACTTTTGTTGTTTTTTAACCTGGCCCACAGCCGTTTAGAAAACAGGTAGGCCAGCAGGGGTTTGAACCAGTTTCCCCACAACGTAGCTTGACTAACCTGTGTGTGGTAATAAATTCTTGTTCAACTGAATACTGAAACTGATATATCTTCATTGTTGTATGCACGTCATTAAAAATCCCTTTACACACACGCGCGCGCGCACACACACATTAAATACCCAGGTAAGCTTTCTTCAAATAAGTGAATTGTTGAGTGGTAGGGAAGTTATTTCTCAAGTTATCTCTCTGAAGCAGACATGACAAGAGATGAAGCAAAGGAGAGTCATTTGACTGTCATGCTGTGTGCGTGCGTGCATGTGTGAGAGAGCAGCAGAAGTGTCCTTGAATAGCTGGATGGTGAAAGAGGGCGTTTGTTTGAACAGCCACAAACAGAGGAGCTGACACAGAGGGGTTTGGACATTCCAGATCACATACCAGTTATAGGGGAGGTGTTTGTGTGTGTTCCTGTGCAATGTAAGTAGACTCGATATGATGTGTACATTAGAAACATTACGGCAGTGAAAGATAATGAGAAAATAGATAAAAGAGGATAAAAAAGGGGGGGAAGAATCGGAATGAAGGGAGTGTGGGGAGACAGACATGTGAGAGAGACAAAGAGAGAGATCAAAGCAAAGATGGAGGGCAGATGATGAGGCCCCTTCGATGAAGATGCCATACCCTTACAGATGCCAGCTGTTCCACTGTGTATGCGAGACAGGGTGTGTGTGTGTGTGTGTGTGTGTGTGTGTGTGTATGCAATCATCCTCATGCTGTTATGAGCTCATTACATGAACAGATCTGAAAAGATGATGATGGTAATGATGATGATGATAATGATGATGATAACATGATGATCATAACAACAATATCTGCCAATCTCAGCCTGGATTGACTATGATGCAGTGGACTGTCTTATGGCAGTGGAACCTTTGCAGTGGTCTTGCAGAGGCACACCAATGAATCATCATCAGATTTGTTTGGATTTCTTGGTGCTTTTAGAGAAAACAAATGACTCTATCCTTTTGACAGTGTCTTAAAACTTAAAACCAGATTTCCCAAAAACCATATTGCTGCTTTTCTTTCTTTGGCTTTAATGAAGAAGACAGACATTTAGCAAAACATGTGAAACAAATTTCATATGTGAAAAAAGTCACATAGGAAGTACATGTAGTTTTCAGACACTTACAATGATAAATGGGCATGATGTGGACACGTGAAGTCATTTCCTGTGTGAAATGTGAAACATCACATGGGAAAACATCAACGTGGCATCTAATAGCAAACACGTGAAACAGATTTAACATGATCCAGTCATATGTAGAGCCATGTTGTTGTCAGACATTTCATATATGATAAATGGACACAATTTTAATTTCACATGTTAACTATGAGATGACAAACATGATTTAAAGTTTCACATGTGAAACACAGTATTTTATTAAAATCTTTAAATTCTAAAAACCTTTATATGTCTGATTATCTAAAAGCTGCATTTGCCTATATGTACATTTATCAAATGTGAATAGTTTTTTTTCTTAACCACATGGACCCTAGCACCTATTTTTAGGAAAAACGCCTAAAATAACATACCCAAAATAAATCAGTAATATCTCCAATATAAATCCATTGTACATTAACATATTTATTTTACCTTTACAGACCACATGGAGATGAAATACAGAAAAAATATGATATTTTTATCCTCGCCTGGTAAAAAAAGCTATATTTTAATGCACCAAACCATCAAACCATCAAAACCATCATAAGGTAGATTATAATGCACCTGAATATCTTCTAAAACAGCTGGAATACTACTGTAACTGTAAATCTGATGAAAATAAACTGATATACAACAGTTATTAAACTTTTTTTTTAAATATAGCAGGCGAATGTCCATGTTTTGGCCATATTTACTGTTTATATGTGCTTTTATTGGTAGTTATCTTTAAAACACTATTTCTCTCCATACAACCACGTTCCAAATAACATAAAGCTTCGAAAACATTGAAATGTTGATAAAAACAGTCAATATAAATGACCAAAAGTACTCCCAGAAAGTAGGCCCACAGCTTGAGATTGGGCTCTTTTTTTCCCATCCCGTCAAGACAAAGAGAATAAGGCAAAGAGAATGAGGGGTTGCATGAGGTTGTAGCTCCTATGGTTTGCCAGCAGAGGGTGATAAAGGCCACCTCCGCCAAACAAGCTCTTCTTCTATGAGAGAATTTGAGGTAGAAATTAAACTTATCAGCACCCATCGACCTCAGCAAGATGGCGGCCCGCCAGACGGTCTCTGTGGACACGAATGGCCGCTGTTTTTGCATGGAAACCAGCTAGAACAGCGAACATCGATTACGCCCCCGATATCGGGTCACATCGGCCCCATGTGGTACATATGCCTAGCCATCAGTGATGATTTGTTGATGTCACACCAGCGTAAGACAAGGGACTTCATGGTGAACACTATTTTCTAGCGAGTGATTGTGGATTGTGGATGCAATTCTGTCATTTGTAACTGCAGTTGACCCTTTGCTAAGCCGCGCCCCGGATACACAGCTGGCCAAGCACGGCAGCTAATCTAACTGAGGTCTGACACCTGGTTGCGCTCCATTGACTCTAACGCAAAAGGAGTCGTTTTCGTTTTATATAAGATAACGATTTATTCCCTTCCCAAAACCTAAATCTAGAAAAATGTAGCCTGTGGATTGTTCCAAACGTAATGTTAGTTAAGCTAACGCTAGCTGACTTACTACCTTATATAACCCTACTGTTTCTTCTTTTCACTGATTTTAATGGTGAATAGAGACTTCCCAGCTGTAAAGGAACAGTGTTGATCCTTAATATTGTTGTCCTCGTACACTTGTACACCACGATCGGTAACTAAGGCTTTAGCTTCTGTCTTTATTTTTTTTAACGTCAGTTTGACAGCCTGAATCTTCAAATGTCTAATGCAACTGCAAAACTGTCTGCTTCTTTCTGAGATCGCTTTTTCCAAAAAATTCAACAATATTTCTCCAGGGAGTGCAGGAATAGACTGTGGCAGCAGCGTGATAAAAGGCAAGGGGGCATGGCTGAGCGAACAACTGCGGCATTACGTTGACGTGGTGGCGCTGTGTTATAATCCACACAGTGCACGGGGTAACACTGAGATAAAGACAGAGCTTTAAGGTTTCACATTATTGGTGAGGGAAAGCAACATGAATTCAAATCAATTCAGTTTTACACAACAGAGGTTATCTCTGGGCGCATTTCAAAGCAGGTCTAGACAGTACACTGTGATGTCCAGTCAGAAAATCTTTGTAAAAACCTAAAACTGACTGCATCAATGAAACCTTTTTTTAAGCCACTAACATAACCTTTTTGCAACCCTCAAAAACGAATTTAGTAGTGTGCATCTGTTTTATTCACAAACCAAGTTTCAACAGTGGATGTGACAAATCAGATTTTCTAAATTAAAGGCCTTTCAATTGGCTTTGTTGACAAAGACATAAAATACAACCTGTAAGGCTTAGACTTAGTTGCAGAACTGTATGACTGGCTTAAGGTCTCACTCGTGCTGTTTTATGTTACCTCATTTTCACTAACTCTTCAGTGTCAAAATTGGTTTTCTATCTCATTATAACTGGCCCTCAAAAGTGCTGGACTCAACTTCATGCAACTTATCGACACCCTGAAGCCAACGGGTGAGCCTATTGACCCGTAAAAAGCTGCCAGTCGATACCAACAAACACCCGAGGCTCACAGGCTGGAGGGGTGAGATTAGATGGAGACCTAACAAGTGACTTTCTTGTAGCTGACATGTCTAACTCTGCCCATACTTGCGATTTAGACAAAGGGGAAGATAGGGAGGAGAGTCATAAGATAGTGAAGATAATGACAGTCTCTCAAGCTCACACATCTCCCAGGACACTGAAGGACAAACAGAAAGATAAGCAGACAGACTAGTGAGTGTGAGTATAACAACCTCACCAACATGACAAGCCTTTGCTTGTCTTCTCTCTCAGGATTTAGATACAAGCAGAGATAGACAAAAGAGCAGAAAGACAGAAGGGAGTGCGGCATGTGCTTGAGGAAAGCGCCGTTGCAGAGTCTGTCGGCCATTACAACATTTTATCATGAGCTTTTAGACCAAAAAATGAAAGACTAGTGATCTAGTGAAAAAGCTTAAATATACTTTATACCCAACAGCAGAAATATGTTGGACATAAACACCATTCTGACAGTTGTTCTATTATTGGAGCTGACTTTTACAGGAGAGACTAAAGAGATGCAAACAGCAGACAACTTGATTGCTCCGGTTTCCCCCACCATCAAAACAACATGTTAGTTCTTCAGTCCGTGCAACTGACCGGGCACTGATAAAGATCTGTAGGTGGTCCCCAGGCCCAGCACAGCGGCTGCCCACCGCTCCATCGCAGAGTGGGTTTGAATGCAGAGAATGAATTTCGCTATGTGTTTGTGACTATAATGTATCTTCTTCTTAACCAAATTGTTTTTTTAACCAAACACTGATTTGTTCTTAGACTTGGGCACTGTCTACACGAACACAGGTTCTTTCAAAACCGTGACTTTTTTACTGCACCATAGGGTGCAGTAATGTCATGTAGACATTAACACCACAGCTTTTGCCTTGCGACGTCAGAGTGTGCGCTGTTATCAGCTGTATTTGATGTCACATTGTGAGCCACTGCCTGCTTTGTTTACAATGTTATTTAGGCGCTGATCGGTCAATATGGCTTTACGTTGAGGGTTATATCGCCGCCTGGTAGATGGACATGCTTTGGAGAGAGTGTCATAGCGTGTTTTTGCGTATTCATGTAGACAGAGATTTTTCTTTTAAACTCTGGTTATAAAAATACCCGTGTCTGTATGGAGTAGGCCTCAAAGAGTCGCTACACCCGAGTTCTAGTTGAGTTATCGTAATCATGCCTGTAAAAATAATAAAACCATGCTAGTCCTTTTGTACAAGGACGGCTGTAGGAAGACATGTCATCAGAGGGAAAAATGTTGATGCTCAGTTAGTGTATGTCCGTAACGGTACGGTTAATAAATTTGCACATCATTATTCATTCACATTTTCAGATTTCACATTAAGTAGGACCAGGTTTTGAGCAATAGAGTTGAACTGAGAGTTTTAGCTTACAGCTTTGTTTAACATTGTTAGTGGAATCTCCACTGTACCATTCCAAAGGCGTGACTCCTAAGCATGATTGGGAGACGTCTGTTTCTAAGCTGGTTTAACATGACTTATGACTGGTGACATTTGTAGTTAACAAGCCTGCACAGAAGCACAAACAAGAAATTTATTCTGTCCTTTGTGGCAGCAGACACAACAAATGGGCCTTACAATAACTGCCATATCCTGAGCTACTATAGATATTTAAGTAAGACAAAAACGTTATTGTTAACTGAAGCACTGTAAACAGCAGGGCTATGGCTAAATAATGCCACTCCACACTCATGCTGGGGTCTTCTAGGGGTATAAATGGCTGCAAAAGCAAAGACAATTTATGGGTGAACTGACTAGAAGGTACCTTGCTTTAAAAGATTTAACAGACAAACACATAGAATTACGGACAAAATTACTATCAACACACATCCTCAACACAAGCTGAAAACACTAAAAGGGGAAAGAATGAGATGAGATATTTACCTTGATAAAGGAGGTATATTTGTGAAAGTAAATTAATGGGAAAATTTGACCAGTGGTTAATGGATGTTACAGTAATAATACAATCAACCCAACTGAAAGCCTCTGCCAGCTAGCATCCTCTACAAAGACTTGAAAAATCTGCCTGGCATCACAGCACTACAACAAAACACAGACCATTGATCAGCTTTACAACACACTGTAAACAGTACCACCCTCCACGGTAACATTTATTAAATCACCAAATACTAGTGGTGGTGAACTTGTGGCAGATTAACACAGCCTTCCTGCCACACACACACACACACACTCATTTTTCTTTCAGATGAATACGTGTCAGTCATAAAATGGGACGTTTGTTGTAGCAGTTACTGAGACAGCCTCTGCTGGTTAATGTGAGGCCCTTTTAGACAATTGCACAGTGTGACGGTGCTCTCACATACATGCTGGCAGAGATCTGTGAGAACAAAAGTATTAGTTTAAAAAAATATATACCCCACGATACACATGTTTTTTTTTAGCTTTATCAAATGTTAGATTCCGTAAATTGTTTAACTAATCTGCAGACAGTGTGTCTCCATACTGAATGCTGCTTATCAGTATTTAACATAGTGTATTTGTGGAACATTTAGTTTTCTATGCATAATTTTTCATAATTTATTTATTGTAATACATCATATTTCCATATTCTGTAGCCACATTGAGAATTACTTTTATGCGGTTAACATACATTTTTATAGCATCAAGCAAATATGCAAATTTAAGTGTCTGGTACTAAAGGTAACCATTTATTAAAAACAAAATATGTTTAACTTTTACAAAAACATTAACATATTTAACACATTTAACTATTAAAGTAAAGTAAAACTTTTACTCCCCTTATAATAGCAATGTTTTTTATTTTTTTTATTTTGGTGTGTGTGTGTGTGTTTAAGTACACACATGCCAGAGTTGGAAATTATTTGACCCCACAGCACAAGCGCTGTGCTGCACTCTTGTCTAAAGTCTCTGCTGGTGTGCCTGTTTATCTGTCTGCTGTTTGCCTGTAGTCAGGTTATAGATGGATGTGTTGGTATCCTGTGTAAATCAAACCCTGAAAAAGCAGAGACACAAGGCCGTAACAGGGAGACTGGCTAACACTAAATTGGGCCATTTATCAAACTATATAGAATAAACACACACACACACACACACACACACCTGAATGGCAGTTTACAATACACTCAAGAGACAGAATGTTTTCTTAGGGGTCTGTAAATTCCAAACCACTTTCTAACGAAGTGTCCCAGAAAAAACTACCTATTGTAATTTACACCATGTATGGCGGAAATAGAAACAGTGTTAAATTGTTAAACTTCATTTGCTAAGCATACCATCCAGAAATGGTGCTAGAGGGATACCTAATGTGTTAAAAAGTGATGCCAAAGGGGTTTTGCCTAATCATCCATACTTTGACCAACTTTGACTTCACTGCAATGCAAGATGACAAGTCAGGGAATCATCAAAAGTCATTTCAAGGGACATTTACATGTCATTGTCATATTTGTCTACAAAGAAAATACAGTAAAATAAAACTTGTACCCCACGCTACAACTTCACAACTTTTTCACGCTACACACACAGAACATACAAGTATTTAAAAATAGTCTAGAATAAAAATAAAACTAATAAAAATTAGAACAAAACTGTTACAATACAGTTATTTATTTAGATGTTGTACGCATTATAGAAAGGTAGAGTATGGTGATGTGCAAAACCAGAAGAACAGAAAGCTGTGATTTATTTATGGCGGAGTGGAGTTTCTCACAGCCTGAGGAAAGAATATAAACATATAAACATGTTTTTATGACAATTCTAATCTATAGAGAATGGAAACTTGTTCTTTTACAATGACACAGCTGTTTTCAGAGCTAAATGTCCATCTGCTGAACAGTAGATTTAAAGGAAACTTTTCCCCGGTGGCTCTCAGGGTGATTCGTCTTCTGTTCCTCCAAGCACTCCCTGGTGAAGAATGAACGAGGAGGGGGGGCTGCGCAGCGTGTGCATGAGCAGTGATTGACACTGCTTTAGAGACTGCTCCCGGCTCTGATTGGCTGTTTTGTTCAGGGAGCGGTGGAATTCTTGCAAATGGCATCAGGAGCAGCAGGAAGAGGAACCTGATTTTTTTCACAGACTGCCTCATTCATTGCAGTCAGGATATAGTTAATAGTGCTTTAGTAATATGAAGAAAAACATTTAAAAATAATTCCTTACTGCACCTTTAAGCAAAAGATATCAAGCTGTCTGCCAATATTTGAGCGGCCAGTTCTTTACTTTTAGATGTTTCTGATCTGAAAACTTACCATTAAAGCAAGTGAAATAGGCAAAGGCAAAGCTGGGTTGACTCTTTAACAAACAAATTGTGACAAAAATAAAACAAAGAGCATTGGAAATGAAAATGTTTCACCCCCTGATGTTGTTTTCATTTGCACCTTTAAGCACATTAAAACAATTAAAAATGACCCCGGTGTGCTTTTCTTTTACTTCTGCTGAATGTCTTTGGTGTTTTCCTTAGAGAGGAAAGATTTGTAATCTCACGTGTTTAGACAGGTTTGATACGCAAGAATACCAAAGACTTCAGAGGACCCTTGTGTTGTCAGATCAGTTCTTCTGTGCTGGCTGAACGAATGGTTGGAATCCTAAAAATAAAAAAGAACTGGTGTGTCTTTCATAACATGAATTCATTAGGGATGCCCCCAACTAAAGAAGTTCCCAGTATCTCCTGGTAGTCGTTAGTTGAAACGATTAATCGACTAGTCATTGCATTTATGATACTGATTTAATTATTGGGGCATCAGAAAATGGTTAGAGTTCCTGGGCTGAAGCAGAATGGTATAAATAAAATTGTTAACAAGTAAAAGTGCTATACAAATACGGAGCATTTACATTTATATGTAGTAAAGTGATGACACATTATGAACAGTTAATCATAGCTGTCTGCCTGGAACAAAAATACTCCTCCACTCACCCCAGTCTCTGAGCGGTCATCACCATTATCTCTGTCCCATTTAACCTCTGACTGTTGCCATGCACTATCATCCAAAGGTGCGATAAAACCCATTATATCACCTTTGACTCACTCAGATGTTCATCATCTTTTATAACTATGTGGAATATTTCCTTGTTATGTCTACATCGCCCCTGTCATGCTTTGTTGGCCTGTGTCAAGTTGTTTCTGGATGAATGTGTCTGTATCTGGCTTTGGAAATGAATTTCATCTCTGACATTTAAGCTCTGGGATACATTTAGAAGATATGGTGTTGTTGCAGGATAGCAAATCTCTGGGGTTTCAATAAAAGCTGAAACCCACAAGGGCTGCTGTATTCCCATTAATGTTGGGCAGTACTGGTCATGAAAACATACATAAGGAAGGTACAGTATTTCTGTGAGGTTTCTGTCATGAACTATTTATACGTTGTGGAGAATCTCTGTCTCGCCGTCTTCTTTTTTCCTCTCTTCTCTCTGTGTAGGGAGCGTGGGGGTGCTCTATTTGTTATATTCTCTAGGCAACTAATTATGTCTCACTCACTACCACACACATACACACATACAAAGACACAGACTGACACACTCATGATGTAAGACAAATCCTCACACACACTGTAGATCTGTGTAAAAGGCAGTAGTGGAAATGTGTGGCTGCCTGTTAATAGATCCCAATCAGAGTTGAAGATACCGGAATATGTTAAATAAAAACTACCCATTTTTTAAAGTCCAACTGTTAAAATGTTTTATGAGGGAGGGAATGCATTCAATATGTTTGTTAGACGTCAAGGATGCAAGTATTTTGGTAGGAAATACTTAATATATATGAAACATTGTTAACAAGAAAACTCCACAGAGCACCTGACTGACCACTGAAGCCACAGCCAAGCTGTGGCGTAGTTACTGTACAAATACTGCATTTGAAAACAGAACAATATTTTAGGCTTTTTTCATATTCAGCTACAGTAATCTATATTTTGTATGCAGTATTGCAATATATTATTGTATAATGTAATAAAAAAATGCACAAATTGCGTTGTTTCCAAAGGAATGTGAAATGAAAACACAGAAATAAATAAATAAATAAAATAAATGTAATCAAATGAGAAATTAAATAATTATGGGGATTACTACAATTGTAATAAAAACTGAATCAAATTAAAACATAAAATCTATTTGTTTTTTGGGCATTTAAAGGTACGTTAATTAATTTTTTAGGTCATTTATCGATTTTATTTTCGATTTTGGAAGTTTTGGTCCTCCATACATTTTGACAAGGACAGACATGATCACTGTGAGAGGTTTCAGCCCCTCTCATTTGCAAATTTTTGGTCTGAACAGGACTTTAGATTCAGTATTAGAAAGGCTTGTTAATTTGGCCTTCTCTTCCAAGTAGAGCCAGTCTAAGTGTACTTGTTCATTCGGCCGATTATGCAGGACTGCAGACACATTCAACACACACAGTCAACCTGAAACATGTTCTTATTTTATTTTAGTCTGATAAGTAGACTGGAGGCATGAAGTGTATCCTTGTGGAAAGCAGATAGTTATGCTGAGAGAAGGCTCTGTAAAGCTTGTTCTCTTGCTCTACTTTTTTCTCTTACATGTATTTCTGGATGGTGGCAAGCTTTTTAAAGCTGGAAGAACACTTTTAAAAAGACATCATGGGTGTAACCCTAATATCTTAGGGTTATACCCATGAAGCTGTCTGCCAATATTTGAGCGGCCAGTTCTTTACTTTTAGATGTTTCTGATCTCAAAACTTACCATTAAAGCAAGTGAAATAGTCTGCCAGGAGGGAGAGAAAAGGCCAACAAAAGGCCAAAACAAAGGCAAAGCTGGGTTGACTGTTTAACAAATTGTGACAAAAATGAAACAAAGAGCATTGGAAATGAAAATGTTTCACCCCCTGATGTTTTTATCATTTGTTTTGCAGACTGAGATTTAATTACCCCGTATAAGATGACATCATTTTAAGATTGGCTGTCCTCTGTGTGAAATGCAAGCAAGTCTTAATCATTTTAGCTTTGTAGCCAGAGAAACAAAATATAACCCTAAATTTACCTTCAAAAACTAACTTTTCACTTTAACAGTTGTCACCTTGGTTGTGTATCAGCAGTAGTAAGAATAAGATTAATTTACAATTTAATTTCACCAAAATTGATTATAATTGATCTTCAAAATCTGAGTGGAAACTGGTCATTTGAGGTACAGTCCATCCATCCATCCAGCCACTTATCCCGTGTACAGGGACGCGGGGGGGCTGGAGCCTATCCCAGCTGACATTGGGCGAAAGGCAATACACCCTGGACATCACAGGGCCACACATAGACAGACAACCACTCGCACTCACATGTGAGGACAATTTGGGATCCTAAGGACATTTTGGGAAACACCAATTAACCTAACCTGCATGTCTTTGGATGGTGGGAGTAAGGCGGGGCAACCGAGGTTCGAACCCAAAACCTACTTGCTGTTAGGTGACAGTGCTAACCACTGCACCAGCGTGCCGCCCAGAGTTAAAGTATAGTTTAAAAAAGCCACATTAGCATCACATCTCCTTGACTGTAAAATAAATGTTTGGTAGCTATTTGATTGTATTTGATTATATCGTTTCATGTGACCACACTGAAGAGATGACACTTTGTTACAATGTAAAGTAGTGAGTGTAAAGCTTGTAAAATAAATTAGCTGTCCCCTCAAAATAACACGTCACACAACCATTAATGTCTAAACCTCTGGAAAGAAAAGTGAGGACACCCCTAAGTGAAAATGTCCAAATTAGGCCCAACTGCTATTTTTTCTCTCCCCGGTGTCATGTGACTCGTTACTGTTACAATGTCTCAGGTGTGAATGGGGAGCAGGTGAACAAGATGTTACGAAATCGATGTTGGGAAGAGTGAACAGGAAGAGTGAACAGAGAACTAAGAAAGGTGCAGTGTTTTCAAAAATGATCCATTAGCCCTTATATGAATATGATCATCAATAATATGAAAGTGTTTGGGAATATTTGACTCACCACACATATTTGATTCAAAGTCTAGAAACAGGGCTCAAAGTGATTAATAATTCATGGACTAATGTTATGAAGCGTTCCATTCATATTTAGTATGAAGTGTAAAAGCAGCTGGACGCCATAGGTACATCTGCTTGTGAGTGTGTGTGTAGCATATAGAACTCTACAGATGTCAGCTGAGAATGGAGTGATTAGCACAACAAAGATTTTGCACACTACTCATCTCATCACTTACTTGCGCGCACACACACACCCACACCCTCACCCCCACACACACACACACACAGTAACCTCTATTTTCTCATCAAGAGTACTGCTCAGCATGGTTTCTGCCTCCTGACAGATGAAGAGGTGAGATGAGGGACGCTAAAAGGCTTTGGCATGTGTTATGTGTCTGTGCTGCATTTCTACATGTACTTGTGTGCGTGTCAGTCACAACATTTTCTTACTATCCATCAATGAAAAAGTTGGCGGAAAAAAACTTTCACTTGTTACTGTGACTGCTTGTTGCATATTTATAAGCGCACGTGCCTGTAAGTGTGCATCTGAACTAGTAAGGCTGAGCAGCACTGCTGACAGTGGGAATTACATAAAAGCTTATTATTCAGTGCTCTAAACCATAACTATGTTGTTGCAGTGGAGTTGTCAAAGGACTGTTGGCCTAAACAGTATTTTGTGGATGCCTTCATAATAGACGGTTGAGAATTTTTCGATTTAGCTGCAGTTTGTGATCAATACAGCATTTTATTTTTGTCAGGATGCAAAACCCTCTGAAACAAGTTAATACTGACGACCATTAGTACAAGTACAATAAATAAATGTGTTAACAGTCTTATCACCTAATCAGTGTTTTACTGTCAGTAGTGGACAGTAGCAAAGTAAATTTACTCATGTGCCGTACTGATATTGAGTATTTTCTTTTCAAGCCACTTTCTACTACTCTACTACACCTCAGAGGGAAATATTGTACTTTATTACTGCACTACATTTATCTGATACACATTACTTTACAAGAAAGATTTTTACACACGTAACATCTGAAAGAAATTATGTTTTTTAATAAAGGAAGCTACTCAGCAGCTGCTTTAATCTTGAGAAGCTGCAGAGCCGCAGTCTCTATTCGTTCAACTTACACTGAGAATCTCCAGCTAAACTGAGGCTTTTTGAAGACCTCTCTCTCTTCTATCTCTCGCCTGTTGTAAGCGATCTTGTGCAGTGTTTAGCATGCATGCCGTGCTGCCGACAACTGCATGCACATTGCAGTTCCTCGCGGGTCTATTTCAAGTAGCTGGCTTTTTAAAAACGACAACGGTGATAAATTATCAATTATATTAAGTCCCGTGAGGTGCGGCAC
The DNA here is from genome assembly GCA_029875015.1 of Lepomis gibbosus. Lineage (NCBI taxonomy): Eukaryota > Metazoa > Chordata > Actinopteri > Centrarchiformes > Centrarchidae > Lepomis > Lepomis gibbosus. Next base: position 11,058 of record JAPMOB010238983.1, on the reverse strand, counting down.
AACACCAGTGAAGCTGGGGCTCCGTCTCTTCAGCAAGGGTTCCTCCACTGCTACTACACACATACACGCTACGCCTAAACATGCGCAGTGACGCCCCAGGATTAGGGTTACAATTTTGGATTTATTCACGCACTTTAAAAACATTTATTGGAAGTTTTTTTTCTTTTCACATGTTTATTTACAGCATTAAACGTTGAAATGTATATTGTAATAGGCTGTATATTCATTTATTGGGAGAAAACTGGTAGTTGTATGTAAAATCAGATGTTGAGCACCCCCATATGGCCAAAATGGCGTGATGTTTCGCTGCGAAGCTTCGACTGTGACATTGACAGTTGAATCAGGCTCCTCCCATCAACGCATCGAATCTTCGACTATTAGGAGTCAGCTCTAGTTTGCTGCTTCTCCTTTTGATAATTGTAATGTATTTTTAATCATTTTGAGGTTTGGACTGACCAAACAAACGCTGTGAAGGTGTCGCTTTGGGCTCTGGGCAATTGTGACAACATTCTCACAATTATCAAAATTCTTACAATCAATTAATGTAGAAAATAATCGGCCAATTAATTCATAATGAAAAGATGAATTTATTTAAGCTTAAGGTAATCCAATCACTTGCCTTACTCATTCATCCATCTCTGCTTCTCTAATAATTCACCTGGGCATACGTATATAACTGTAACTGTGTTTCTTCCTGTTAGTAAAAAGGACAATGTATGGACCCAGACATTGGTTTATTTGCATCAAAGGCATCTGGTATAATTCCATTGTTGTATCAGGTAAATAACTTATTTAATTATATTAGATATAATTATTAGATTTACATGCATCAAACGCAAGTTGCATGTACCATAAGTCACATGCTTCTGTGTTTTTTATACATATCCATGTGGTGCTGATGGCAGTTGGAAAAAATTAAATTCCTTGACTTGCTCACATGCTCTCATTAAAAACCTAAAGGTCTGGGTCAAAAAATAGAATCAGATCAGTAACAGAATAAATTCACTTTGTAGCTTAGAGTTTTTTGCGCTGTCTTCTTGCAACCTTTTTGTCACAGATTGCATGGTTATGCATTGTGTGTGCAGTTTTCTTTAACCAGAAAATGGACATTACAGAATGGGAAGTCATTTGCAAGAAAATCCTAATCGGAGCAAACAGGGAAGCCAGGGGTGGAGCTGAGGTGGGAACATCAAACTATTTGACTGTGATGAGCTGAGACATATGTCTGGGCAGTGGTGGCCCAAAGGTTACAGAACCGGGAGGTTGCTGGTTCAATCCCCAGCAGGATAAAATCTGGGTGTTGAAAGTAAAACAAGCAGCGCTTGCCCTCACTCATTTCCCACCATTAAGGTGCCCCTGAGCAAGGGCCGAACTCCAACTGCTCCACCAGAGCTGCTCAGTGGCCAGCAGACCAGGCTGGAGTTGCACTGGGCAGCTTCCAGGTGTGAATCTGAACAGGGACCTCCTGCAAATAAGAGGTTGCCCTGAATAAATAAAGGTTAAAAAATGCCCAACAAGCAAACATTCTTACACATCTTTAAGTCTTAATATCTCCATAAGGGGAACAAGTTCATGCCATACCCAAGCAGGAGCCAGCATCTAGCGATCATTAGAGTTAAGCATAAATGCCTCTGATGTCTTTCTTTACAGGGATTGTATAAAGCAGGGGTGTCAAACTCATTTTCACCAAGGGCCACATAAGCATTATGATTACCCTCAAAGGGCCAGTTGCAACTACAAGACAGTATAAACATAACTACTCCTTAACATATTGTTAAATAACTGTCTCTTTATTTGATTATGAATTCAAGTTAAGGACATTTATCAGATGTAAAAATATAGCCTTAGTAAGCAAATGTCTCTGTGTTATTATAACATAAATAAATGAATTTATAAGCTCACAAATAATTGTGAGCTGCTAATGACATGAGGGACAGATGTGGCATTTGATAAAACAAATAGTCCAGCTGCACACAGCCTTGCAGAGGGCATACATCCAACTAATGACAGATAGTTTGTTTACCTGGAAAAATGCTGACGTACAGGCTACTGTAGCCTAAGCCTAGTTCACATTACACAATTTTTAGCCTGATTTGGTGCTCGCCGAGCTCGGCGACCGTCAGGCTGTGAGCGGGAGTAAATCAGCGGTTGATCTGTGGTCACCAGTCGTTTTGTGTGAACTACTCAACAACGCAACAAAACAGTCTGCAGGGTCTGTGTACTTGGCGGCCAACGGATTTTCGTTTTGCTCAGTTATCGTTTCCGGGTCACGAAAAAAAAACTAAAATTGAGGAATAAGATTTATACATTTGTATTTGAATTTCCAGTTTCCATCTATAAACACATCAAAGAAAATTGGATAACAAGATTTTTTTTTCATTTTCCATTTTTTAATATCAAAACGAAAAACGGTTTGTTTCCCGTTTTTCGTTTCCCTATTTACTAATGGTAACCTTCCGTTTTTTGTTTTTGTTTTTTTAGTTTCAAAACGAAAATCCGCTGGCCGCAAAGTACACGGACCCCGCACGAGCCTTAACTAACGTTGATCCTTCATCACTGATCCTGCCACATAACACAAAAGACATGGGCGTAGCCTACCGGTGTTTCTCCGTGAAGCACAAAAATGTATTCACTTTCCCATCATTCATGAAATTGCCTTCCTTCTGTATCAATTTTTCTTGTCTTGGACATTTAGGGACTGTTTGTATGCATTTCTCATCTCCACTTCTCCGAAAAGTACTGTAGTGGGTGTTGAAACATCGCAGTCTAGCGGCAGGATGCCGTCATTTCTTGGGTCACAAAATCAACTAACATCGTGGGAGATGTAGCTCATGGCAGCATAGACCTTTTTTTTTGGACAATCATGAATCTTTAAAGCTTTTACGGGCCACATAAAATGACACATTGAATTTGACACGTGGTATAAAGTGTGAACATGAATAGCTACAATGAAATACAATTCTTCCTCAGCATTCAGAAGCGTACAGTCATTTTTGGGTTTGTGGCGTTCTTCTGGTAACACTCGTTGACTTCTTGCTTTTTCACAGAATGTTTTGTTTGTACCTTTTGAAGAATATTGCAACAGATGAGGATTGTCCATGCCTCGCTGTAAAAGCCTCCTGAGGATGTAATTCAGGACTGTTTGAACCAGTTCCTTTTGAAAAAGCACCAGCCACATTTACAGGACTGGCCCTGCTTGGCTGCAATCCAGCTAGAAATGGTGCTTACAATTTTGACTTTGATTTTGACAGTTTTTGGTCACCAAAGGTAAAACTTAGCTGTCAATGAACATGTCTTGTCATTTCTTACAGTATGATCAATCAACTACTTCTTCTGAGCCAGCCAAAAACTGCACCTTACAGGGGCATTTAGAAATACAAAATAACAGAGGAGAGGGGAGAAGATAAAGAAAGAAACAGTTAAGAAAATATGAGAGATCGAGGTAAACATGAAACCTAATGAGGAGGGAGAAAAAAATATGGTAATAGGAGAATGTAATAAGATGACAGGAAAGGGGAGCAGGGACGATACAAGGCGAGATGAAAAGAAAACAGGTAAATAACTGAGGGAAGGATGAGAGAGGACGAGAGGAGGGGTGGACAGAACAGAAGAGAAGAAGAGAGAACTGTGGGAAAGGAGAACAGGAAGTGCGGAGGTGCAGAGCCGCCCAAAGAGAAGCGATAGGGAGATGCCGTTAATTCAGAGTTCAGAGAGATTTTTTAGTTTGACACACTCGGCAGGAGGCCTTTGACTGCTGCTGCCTTTGAACTACAGCACACACGCACACACACATTCACATGCTCATGGTTGGCCAAGGATAATGTTAGCTTGGAGGTAAAACAACACAGAGAAAAAGACAGAGAGGACAGCACAAATGGAGAAAGCCAAAGATCCGGTGTATTAAATTCTATTGGTTTATCTTGCTGTAAATGTAACATACTATCAAAGGCCCTGCTGGTGTATACATACAGGGATACCATTGGTTTAGTGAAGTCAAACATGAATGTTTATTTTAAGATCACTGGAATATAAGTGTCTGAAGTGGAACAAAGCACCTAAATGTAAAGATGCAGAATACCCACTCATGATGATATTGACGCAACCATCAAATTGTGTACCCCACACTACCTGCCCTGTCCCCTTTTCTTCCTCCCCTTTGTCTCTGTATTCCAACATACCTTTCATTTCCAATCTCTCCTGCAGTTGTTCCCTGTGGCTTCCTGCATTTACATGACCTTAAACATCCTCTCATTTGCTCCTATTTAAAACTCTCTCATTTAAATACCAGCCATTTTCCCTCTTTCCTCTGCCACATCACCCCATTACTACCAGCCCTCACTGTTTGTGCCTATGTGTGCTTCCATTCCTGTCCCCTGTTACCTTATGCGCAATGTGTACCCATTTTTAGACCTGCCTTGACCTTCTGGATTCGTTTTTTTTAAATAACCTCTTTCAATAGTCCCTTTTATTCTGTTGCATCTCCCACTGTCCTCTTCCCCTTTCTCTATACCTGTGACATGAATGAATGTGAACAACTAAGACTTGAATGTATTTTTGGTTTGGTTGTACTGTTGGGGAGATTGCAGCTTTACATCACTACAAGCATCTTTGAGTAATAAAGTGCTATATAAATTATTATTATTATTATTATTATTTTTTTATTATTATTATTATTATTATTATTATTATTATACTAAAAATGCATGGTAAGTGCATGGTTACATGGGAAATTGGCAGAGTGCACATTAACAATACCAACTATTCCAACACTATAAACTGCTGTTTTGAAAAGTGTTACAGCTTACTTACTTACTTAATTTCCTTTATTTTCAGCATTTGTTTAGTGTGCGGGGCCATACGTCAAAATATACGTCAAAATAAAGACAAAAATGGCCCCCCAAAAAAACAAACAAATGTCACATACAGTATGTGTGTATGTGCAGGGCATTGTCAATTGAGACTATTGTGAAAGGTAGTGTTTGTGAACACATAGCAGGCAAGGAACAGGCAGAGAGAATGATCCCACCAGAGAATTAACTAATAAAAACCTGTGGCGGGAAGAGGAAGGATGATGGAGAGAAGAACATATTCTTTTAAATATATTAGCGCCTCTGTAATGAAAGTACATTGATCTGGTCATCAATATTCTACAGATCAGCAGCGGACAGGGTGAAGAATAGGTAACACTGTGGGGTACAAACACATTTGTGTAACTACACTTTTAAGGGCCCTCTATTGACTGCCTGCCTTCCTAAACTCTGTTGGAGTTGGAATAGCGAGGATGTGTTATCAGCTGCTGAGGCTTTAGACATAACCAATGAAATCACTTTTCCCCCTTTCCTTTAAAGGCACTGCACTCTCTGCCATGGTGCTCTGAGAATTTGGTGGCAGAGTGGGAGCGTTCTCTTCCATCACCAAAGCTTCTCCCGAGGAAACTGATGTCTTTGTGCATAGAACAAGCAAAAATACAGCACCTGCCGTTCAATTAGCTCAGAAGGAGATAATACATTTGATTCATTTTGTTCTGCTCTGGTCCACAGAGAACACTTGCACAGGATAGGAAGAGTTTAAATTTGTGTTGATGACAGTACAGCTACATGTAGTACATGAGTAAGAATTAAAAATGTTCAATTTTATTTTTTCCCGTTCAGGTCAGGGAAATTGTCCAAGAAATCCGCAAGACAGTCTTGCAGGTAAGCAACACACCCAAGCACAAATTCTTGTATAAGTTGCACTGAAGATTGGTTCACATATTCTCTTTAGCACCTCCAGATTCCAAAAGCTTCTATCTACTTCACTGGACAATTACAGGAGTGTCTAAACACACACACACACCGAATGATGTGGATGAATTAGTTTTCTTTAGTCAAGGGAAAACAAACTAGATCTAAACCAGAGCAACAACCAAAGCAGCAGTACAAAGATGCCCAGCTGAGTTTGAGAACTTCATTACATAGAGGAATTTGCTTAAGAAGGTGTAAATGATCTTTATGTTACCATATTCAGCCTGACACAGTAATGCAGGTCAAAGCCATATCTTCTACATGAATGGATGATAGCACATCACCCAACCCCTGCTGAACCGCCCTCCTTTCGCCCAGGGTGATGAGATTAGATATGGGTTGGGCACTGCCCGGCTTTGGTGAACTGGTGTCACTATAAGGGCTGGAAATTACTTTAATGATTCCAACATGGTGATGTCATTTAAACGAGGAAGAGAGCGGTGAAACTTCGATGTTTGTTAATTATTCAGTGCAATTCAGTGTTATTTTATATGGAGGCTTATTTTTCATAAACTTTATTTATTCAAGGAAGTTTTAATGAGAGACCTGTTTGCAGGAGCACCCTGACAACACTCACACTGTAAATAAAATTTTCTGAATCTACACTGCAGATTGGAGCCTCTGCTGGAGTCTCTGCTGACAGTGACAACCAGAGATGAGCTTGTGAAAGCTGTCTTATGGTTCTCACTCCCAAGTCGTCACATATGAACGCATGGTCACGAGCCATAGTCGTCGGTTTGTGACGCACTGGGAATCCCTTTTCCATCATAGTTTGACTATTGGTGGATATTTAACAGAAAACACTGACTAAGTAGGTGGCTGTGGTGGGTGGAGGGCCAGAACCCCGACTTTGAGGCAGGAAATTCAAAAGTTCAAAAAGTCAACATGAAATATTTTTATTTAGGCAAGTTACAATGTAAGTGATGTTAGTTAACTGACATAGTTATTTAAACCCAAACCGTAATCTTTTCCCAACCTTAACCAAGTAGTTTTGTTTCCTAAACCCCACCAAGTATTATCTGTGCCTACACCTAACCAAACAGCAACGTTTGGACGACTTTAATGACGTGCAAAAATGCTGATGTTTGTAAACGCTAGCATTTTATTTTGAAAGTCTAACTGGACGTTGCATATTTGCTGTTGCTAACTTTACCGGAAGTTGTATGTTAGCGTTGATAACTTGACCGCGGATCCCTTAACATCCAAAACTGACACAAAAGGTCTACCCAAGTAGACCAAGGAAAAGCGACGGCAAAGGGCTTTGACCAAGCGTCAATATGTGATGAGTCGGGAGTGAGAACGTGTTGGTCTTGAGTCCTAATCCAAGAGGGGGTAACTTGATAAACCAATTTTTGAGAAGGGAAGCTTTTTGGATTCTTGAATGAACACAATTTAACTTCATGGACTGAATAAGACACTAGATTTGAGCCCATTCCTGTGATGTTGATTATTATGTCTCTGAGGTAGGTTCTTTTCTTCAGAGAAAGTTAAGATACTGTATGTCCAACCCTCCCTTTTAGGGATATATGCTAGAGGTAGGAAAGTCAGGCTATATTGCCTTATATTCATGAGGTCTTGATGTAATTTTTGTAACTTGTGTATTTTTAATTTGCATATATATATATATATATATATATATATATATAAATATATAAAATATATTGTGATGTTTGTTGATCTGTGTGGATAATTAGCACATTCTTGCTGTTTATATTATCATGCTTTGTATAAGATGTTTATTTTAAAGGTGTCATGGAAAGCGTGGATTGTGCTGGTCACATGACCTGCACAGGGTCTACTTAGCACACCTGTAGGTGTTTTTGTAATTTGATTATGTGAGCCTGAAGAAGCAGTGGACGAACCGTGTTGCTCACAATGAAAGTAGTAAAGTCAGACCTGTGTAGTAGTAGTAGTTTGTATTTTCATTTTTTTAATGTATGAAATGTGTATTGGGTGCTTAGACAGGAGAGAGGAAATCTATCTTTTAAGTGTGTGCAGATGGCAGCTCTCAATATAAAGTCAATAAGCTAGACGTCTTCATCACTTCGTAATAAAGACCCAACCCAGGCCCCTGAATCACCGAAACTGAAGTTTAATCAGTTAGGGTGCCGCTGTGTAGCCTCGGGTCTCTATTTAAGAATGTCTAATAGAACTATGTGGATCCACTCTGATCACTTGCTGCTTATGTTGTGATATATGATCGGTTACGGTCAATGAAGAATAATTCACATTACTCTCTCACACACACATTCACACACACACACGCACACACTTATAGTTCAGCTAAATTTGCGTAATAAAACCAAATGTACATGCTTCAGATCCACAGATGACTCTCTCTGTCTCTCTGTGTGTAACAGACATGTTGTTTGTGAGGGAGAGCGACAGACAAAGACAGCCCGACTCATCATTTCAGAAAACCGTCGTGTGATTGGCTGCTGTGTATCTAAGAGGTAGAGAAGAGAGCCTATTCAAAAAACCAACCAATCGCTGCATTTGATAAAAATACTATCACGACCGCATTGGCTGTCCTAACAACCAATCAACAAATTCAACTGCTCCGCCCAAATATGGATGCGTGTTAACCCGGTCACCATCAAATCACCAGGGGCACTTCTTTGGTTCTTTGAACCTCTTGGTTGTCTCTTTTATCTTTCTTATTTAAATGAAATGAAAACATGCAGAAAAGGGAATAAATAATTTAAAAGGTGCATTCTGTTGTAAGCTCAGTGCAAGGAACAGGGGCAGCATTCAAAACATGAATACGGCAATTATCTAACTATAAATAAGCAGCAACCACAAATACTGCTGCTATTACTCCTGACAGTTTAAAGGTCAAGCCTCAGATTTTGGTTGCATCACAGGCTTCAGTTGTCTGCTTGTGGTGATGATAATAAATGCATGGGCTATATATTGCGTGCATGTGTCAGAGTTTTCTAGGTTTTAGAGACTTTACTTTTCATATGTCATCCCTTCCATTTCCTGTTCATAAGTAAAGAGGAGTTCATGGGAAAATTAAGTAAGGGAGTATGAATCCTCCATGACAAACTGTTTCATCCTTTCACCCGAAGCAAACAAAGAGTGAATGTTCCCTTTGTGCAGCACTTTAGGTTCATTGTTACATTTAGGTATGTGGTATCACCCGGAAAACAAAGGATCAGCAGCATGATTTTTGTGTTCTGGTACGATCATAGCTACACTTAGCGTCTATAGTAATGGAATCCGTGACAACCCAGCTGCCAGGCAGTGGTGTATGATGTTATTTTGGGACGGACATTGAGATAATCTGTAAAAAGACAAAGGGGTGAAGCTGTAACAGGACGATGTGTAAGGTTGTGTTAAGACTGAAACTGAGGCTGCCACCTCAAATCAGCCAAGAATGACTCGACAATTGAGCCGATCCTGCCTTCAAAATTATTATTATTATTAAACATGATTAAGTTTACAGCACAGTTTACGGTACTTATCAGTACTTATCAGAAATACATTACAGAGAATAATTAAATATTGATACTCCTAGATAAACCAATTGATTATAAGGACACTTTTGCACATGCTCACAATGAAGCCTGTGCTGCAGTGTGTGTCCACGTCCCCGTGTTTGACCCGCATTCATGAACGTACGGACGCTTATTTTCATTTCCCTGAGGAAATTCAGGGGAATCCAATTACACGTTTACTGACGACTGTTTGAGAGGTTTGTCAAGTAAGCCAGAGACTCTTTTGAATGTCTTTCAAGTGTCAATAAACTCGACATATGAGTAACTGTAGATGTCATGACTGAGATCTATTTCAGCACCTGCCGCTATCAATTTATTTCTTACATTTTTTTTCTGTTATCAAAGCAATCTGGCTCGCGGGCCAGATATTATCACTGGCAGGCCAGTTCTGGCCCACAGGCCGCCTGTTGCCAACTGCTGATCTACAGTAAGTTTTACCTGTGGGGAAAAGAGAAAAACTTAGAGAATTCTTATTTTATAATTATTAAATAATTATTTTATTGCACATCTGTTTATTCCATATTTATATGTTTATGTCTAGCAAATATCTTGTATGGGTAAAATGCTACTTGGCAATGAAGTTCTTTTTGATTCTGATTCTGAACTTTGGTGCGGCCAGCACAGAGTGCTGGGGCAGTTAGCTCCACTGTCTTTCTGATTCTACAGCTAGGAGGCACCAAAATCAGAAATGTTTCTACACATTAGGGGGGTTTAATCAAACACTCAAAAATCAGTTCTCCAAAACAACAGTACACTCTTACACTCTTGCCTCTTCCCCATTGTGAGCTACTTTGGGCTCCAAGCCCCGCCCCCCCCACACACACACACGACACACGACCCTGTAAAGGTCAAGTAGGTATAGAAAATGTCTGAATGGATATCAAGGCAGAGGTCTGCAGTTTAGTGACACTGGAGTTGCACCTCTTCTAAAGATGTTTTCATTTTGGCGTCAGTGAACCATGGCCTGCTGCGTGCACTGAGCCATTTCATAGTTGATTGCGATGGAGTTTGTATCAGCACCTCCAGGTCTGACACTTGCTGCTTTCTCTTGTTTCGATTGCTCAGTCCAAGTGGAAGGGTTCAAGTATCTCAGAGTCGTGGGCGGCGGTAATTGCGATTGTGAGATCAACTGCTGATGAGAAGCCCTGGCGCCAGTAATGCAGGCTTTTTATCGGACCGCAGTGGTGATGAAAGACATGAGCCAAAAAAGAAAGCTCTCAGTTTGCAGTCTGATCAGACAGGAGGTGTCGCCCGTGTACAGGAGCCGGGACATGCCAATCTGGGTAGTAAATGTCAGAAAATTGTTTATTTCCTGGTGCATTGATGCTTATAGATGATATTGTAGCCTAAACAATTGAGATTAATTTGCTTGACAGGTTGGCTGGTCTATCCACATGAGCCAGGACTTTGGTATGACCTCAGTATTGAGACACTTTTCATCTGGGTAAGGAATACGGACACCTCCTGAAAAGTTGTGAGCAGTGGAGTACTTGGCATTAGGGCTGTCAACTTTAGTCGTTTAGTCGACTAATCGGTCGATGCCGTCTTGGTCGACTAACATTTTCATTGGTCGACCAGTTGCATTTTTTTTTTAACCTATAGAAAGAAATTTTCAGTGATTTACTGCTTGATATTTGTTGTAGGACAGAATTGAAGGTTAGTCAGCTAGACCACTAGGTGGTGCTGTGACATAGGCGTCGTTCCCAGGGAAGTAAGGCACGGTGAGGAAGAAACCGTTCTATCGCCAGAAGCAAAATAAATCTACTCCATGTGCA
>JAPMOB010238978.1:0-13466 GCA_029875015.1 Lepomis gibbosus | reverse complement strand
ATTTCATTGGTCCAAAACTGGCTTCACTGCTCTCCATTCAAATCAGCGGGGTGGCTTCGTCCAGTAATATACTGTCTATGAGTGCAGCGCCCGGTCGTATATAAACCATAAACACAGTTTAAACATACAAAAAAGGAAACCATTTAACTACGTAGTCTTCTTAACCTTAGTAGAAGCACAAAAAGCAAATACAGCTGAACAAATTAACAAAATCTGAACAAGTCAGCAAAATCAGGCAGGCAAAACGCTTATTCTGAAATGCCCCATGTGCGATGTGTAGCCATGCAGAGAGTGGAACCAGACTGCTTCACAGAGAGCTGTTATATGTAGTTGAAGCATACAAAAACAAACAGGCAAATTGTCAACAATGTAGGGCAGCTAAACTCTCCACTGCTGAAACACTTCAGTGTGAGTTGACGTGTGCAAGGCTTGATCTGGTTTGAGGTTGTCCAAAAAAAAAAAATTAAAAAAAGAGATTAGCACATGTTAAATAAACCATGACACTAGATAACTAAACGTCTGTAAATATTATTTAAAAATTTGGACCTTTTGTTCTCACTTAAAATTGCAGGCAGTCAGGCTAGTAGGCCTAAACTCTGTGACCCTTGATACACTATTTCATGAATGAAACATGTCTGAGAAACGTAACAGTGCTTATGACCTCCGTATCGAAATAGAAAGTAAGGCTATATCGAGAGAATTACCTTAATTTTGGGACATGAGAAAAGTATTTGAAAGAGCTTGCAGTGATTTATACAGAGCTATGGAGGCGTCATTTCAGTGTTCGCTATTAACTGCCAAGGCTAAAAAGCCACACAATATTGGAGAGCAGCTAATCAAACCTACCTGCCTGCAAATTGTAGAGAGACTGTGTGATAAAAGATTGTCAAAACCAGCTGCACAAAACACTTAAGAAACAACAACATTGTCAGACGAGTTCCTGCACATCGTTTCTGGGCAAAATATTCACTGTGAGCACTTGCAACAAGACATTCTTATGTCTACCAATCTAACCACAACAGCTACAGGACAAGAGATTTTTTTGGCTGGGGATTGTTACTTTTCATCCAACAACCTGCCCTACGAGAATCTTGTTGCATGTTGCACTGATGGCGCTGCAGCGATGATTTAACAGTCAATTGAAGGAAAAAGCCCCAGGGTGTGCAATTTTTCATTGCATGTTACATAGCCAAGCAAAAAACTTTCCAAAGAACTCAGTGACAGCCTGACAGCTGTTGTTAAAGTCGTAAACTTCAATAAAGCTTGCCCTACGAACAAGAGACCGGTTGCCCAGCTGTGTGAAGATGAAGTGCATCAAACACTGTTGTTAAGCACAGAGGTACGCTGGTTGTCACGTGGACAAGTGCTTGTGCGTTTTATTGAACTGCAGAACTGTACGAACAGCTGACTGACACATACTTAGCAGACACATTTATTTTCTACAATGCGACTAACAAGCTGATGCTAGGCCCCGGATGAAACGTCATGCAGTGAAAAGACACTCTCAGCACTTTTGTGCGCAAAATGGAATATAAAATGTCAAAAGGAGAGCTGCAACAATTTCCTGGAGGAAATTAAGTCCTGTTTTACCGATGTTGACGAGTACTTACCAAAAGAATTGTGGGTGATGGACCTGGATATTTCCAGGATGACGGAAGTAAAAAACGTTGAGAAGTTATGAAGTGATTATTATTGTTACTTTGGAGCCACATTAACATTAATATATAGCTGTGTTAAAAACAGTTTTCACATGAAGTGCTTTTGCATAAAAAACGTATTGATTAGGGCTGCAGCTAACGATGATTTCAGTACTCAAAGCTTTTATAGATTATTTCAATGATTAATGATGCACCGTTTAAAGCCTAGTTCACACTACACGATTTTTAGTCCAATTTGCTGCTCGGCGACCATCAGGCTGTGATCGGAGGTAAATCAGCGGTTGATCGGCTACACAACGACGCATCAAAACGGCTCCCCGACACATTTCTGACATATCGGTGACGTCTGCCTGATATCTAGCATGGCAAATATCCGGAAGAGTCAGCCGACTGGACATTCAGCCAATGAGAACAGGCTGCTGGCTGAGCAGCTCTCTCTGTAGCGCAGACATTCCCTGCTACCTGCATGTGCTAATCCATTCTTTCACCAAGATTTTTTGTCTTTATAATTGGAATCTTTATAATAACACATAGCTGTTTTATGAGTAGGTTCACGTCATTTCCCGTTTTACATTTCACGTGTGTTTTCTTGACAAAACATAGTTTGGAGACCAGCGTTGGGTGACAGAGTCGCTATCAGCTTGTGTAGTGTGTGACCCCCTGTCACCGATCAATCACGTAGTGTGAACGCCTCAACGACTTCAAGACTCCTGTCATACGATGGCATTAAAAGATGACGTTAAAATCCAACCTCACGATCCAAAGAGGAGAACAACAAATGTACACGTATACATTGTCAGCTTACTTTGGCCTTCAACTCAACAATTAATCATGATTTCAGTTAAATGCTAAAGTTACTGTTACCGTGTCTGTGGACGCTGGCAGAACACTAGCTGCTTTCTGATCAGGTGCCATCGTGCTGCTGCGTTAAGATTTGGCCACATAAGTTTCGTTTTACGGTGGACAGAGTTGTTATTTTCGCTTAGCTTGAAATAATCCCATACTTTGGAGACTTTCTTCCTCGTCCCTCTTTATTTTCTCTCTTCCTCCACTTTGCAACCAGCTCCATCACAATCACGTCGTGTTTACACAGCTTAAGCAGGATGTGCGATAGTAGTAAATGTTCATGCAAAGCAATGTGTTATATAGTTATGGAATTAAATGAAGCCTTGATGCAAAGAATTTGCGTCTATGCATTTTAGTAATCGAATTAATCGATGATTCGTTTCAGCTCTAGTATTGATTGTTATTGTTAGCCTACTGTTAGAGCCAAATTAATACTTGCATTTGGATATGCTACTAACTTCCCTGTTACAGTTATTTGCTCTGAGGAAGATGTAAGTCAGGGCTGTACTGTATGTGATAATTTATCACTTACTACTCGGGTAATAATTATAATGAATTATTAAGGTGGTAAGGATGTGTGTGTAAAGGCCTACTGTGTTGGGTTGTTTCTAGATAGAAATGAGAAAAGAGACATTTACCAAAGATTAAATGGTATAAGATTGAAAACAGTAATAATATTTTTTTGTTTGTTTTAAATAAAGAATTGGAGGTAAATAAATCAACTTTTTCTTTGTGGCTGTTGGGGTGCTCAGCTTTTCTTGGATTCAAATGAAGAGGGCATCAAGAAAAAAAGGTTGGGAACCACTTTTCTAAACAATAAAAACAGTTTCCCATCTGCTCTGTAGGATCTCTGCAGCTGACTGTGGTTTCACTGCTCTGATTAGCATATACACTGGGCAGCAGCAGTGAAGCTAGTGATTGCAAAGATGGTGTCTCTGTGGTTTATGGTCAGATGTGACTTTCATTCTGGATGGGTATTTAAGGTCCAGTGCAGAGAACTGGTGCACTTCATAAGTTACAGCACCAGAGAGAGACTCAAATTAATCTTGTCTTTTCAACCTGCCCCAAGTGAAAGAATAAATTACATTATTACAATAATTACATTAAGCTAATCTATGTTAGAGGTTGGACGCCTCTGGAGCAACTAGGGGTTAAGTGTCTTACTCAAGGACACATTGGTGGATGTGTCACATGAGTCCTATCCACTAACCCATCATATCTTTGAACCAAATGATACACTACTACTAAATGTAAAGACATCCATAGTGGCGCAATATTTCATATGTAAACTTTTTTTTTTTGAAATTATCCAACTAAATTGAATAAACACTATATGACCCTTACAATATATATTCAGTAAATAGTCATTTAACTCTATTTCCATTAGTTCAGTCATGCATGTTCTTGAAGGAACACACATATCTATTGCCCAATTTAACCGCAAGGGAGCTCTGGGGCAAAAATGAGCTGTGGACCCTTTCAAGTAAATATGTGTTTCGCTATATTCATCACATAATGCACAGTGAACCAGTTCAGTCAGACCAGAGTCCCCTATAAAGAAAGCTTTTGGCTTTGCATAATCAATCACTATTTTATACACCCCTGCATACCATTGTCATTTACATTTACCACTTAGCTGTGTATATTTAAATTTTTATTAGTCCATGTGCTCCACTCCAGTAAGATTTCAAAAGTTTTCATTTGCAAAAATCCTGACAATAGTAAAATATTTTCTTTTTCTTAAAATAAATTATTATATTCATTATATAAAGCTAGTTATTATATCATTTTACCATTAATATTAATAATTAGGGCCAGAGTATGAAACATGCGATGGCTCCTATAGAAACTGAAGGAATTATTTTTAGGGCCTGAGCATGAAACATGCAAAGTCCCTATTTGAAGGGATTATATTATTTTCTGTAAAGTAAACTCATTTTTGGCAGCCTAAACATGCTCAAAAACTCGCCAAACTTTGCACTCATACTGTATACGGCAAAAAATTACTTATTTTATGGGTCCTGCACATGGGCGTTGCAGCGCCACCTACAAAATTGGAAAAAATTAGCCCCTGCGCCACGTTCAACCTACAGGCACAAATTTTTTTGGAGATATGCATCATAACAAGACAGAAAAAAGTCTCAAGTATCCATACGCTAAACTCAACAGAACTATCAACTATACTATCCCACAAGACCATTAACACATTAATTAATCTATGTTGAAAAATTTGTGAGTTTGCAGTTAATGGCGTGGCGCTGGCATGGCAGTGAAGTTTCATGTTTCACCATGACACAGGAAGTTGTTGTAACTTGACTGCTCAGATCTGTACCAATTTTTACACATTAATAAGAGTCCCACCCTGAATACGCACACATGCCAATATTCACCCATAGTAATAGTGGCACCTGCTGGCAACAGGGAGTGACATTCAACGAAGCAGCCGCTTGGCATGTATGAAATATTTGTGGCACATGTATCATGTCTAGACGTACACAAAAGCCTCTTGGATCTATTGCCTAAACCCAACAGGAAGTTGGACATTTTGGACCTAATGGTAACTTTTGGCAACTTACCCCAAACTCACAGAGCCGCGTTCTTAACCACGGTAGAAGCACAAAAATAAGGGAAAACTTACCAAATCAACTAACTCTAGGCAATTCAGCAAAATCAGGCAGGCAAAACGCTCTTATTTTGAAACGCTCCATGTAGGAAATTCAGCTCTGCAGGGAACTGGGGAAAACAGTTCGCAGAGAACTGTGATTGGAAGCAGAAGCACACAATGACAAATAAACAAGTCAACAACGTAGGGCAGGGTAAACGCTCCGCTGCTGAAACGCTTCCAGCGTGAGTTGATGCAGGGCTTTCAAACTTTACATGTTTGGCTACAGTCCCGCCCTGAACACGTCTACAAGCCAATATTGACTCTGTTAGTAGTGTTGACTATTGAAAGAGTGACTACTGCTAGGCTGTGATGAACCACTTGCAGGTATCTACTTCAAACGAACACATCTACATGCCAAAAGGTCTGACAACAGGAAGTAGGAACTGTGTGACACTGATCACATGATTTAACTAAAATTTTCACAATGTGTTTCACACTTGACATACTGTGACAAAACGTAGAATTACCAGGTGCTCTGTAGCGCCACCTAGAGGACACAGGAAGTGATGTTTAAGTCCTTTCTGCAGAACAGAAATTTCTTTTTTCGGCAAAGTATACATTTTTGGCGGCTTTAACATGCTCAAAACTCAAAAAATTCAAAGGTGGCAAAATGTATGTGTCATATGTTTTCGGGCATGGGCGTGGCAAAATGGCTCACTAGCGCCCCTCACAGAGCAGCCCCTGGGCCACGTTTCACCGAATTATACAAATGTCTAAACCTACAAAAAAAATTTTGGTTGTGCAATCTAAAGGCATTGACAATGAACAGTTGTGCTATGTGTGAGTTTTTCTTGATGGGGGAGCCCATGGCATGGCGCTGTAACTTCAGTTTACATGCTCACATCTGTACCAAAATTTATGTTAATGATAACAGTTCCCCCCTGAAAGCATCCATTCTTCAATTGGCCTACTGTAATCATTTTATGTGTTCATTATGTTGCTGTTAGTTTGTTGTAGCCTACAGTTTAGGCTACTGATTTGTTTTAAAATATAGGCTATTTGACTCTTTTTGATCTGTAATGATATGTAAAATTTAAACATGCCATAACTGCCACATTGCAGCTGTCATCACTCAGTTTAAAGTGCTGCCACACAACTGAGGGCTTCCCCTTTGATGTGAACTGGAGCACTACATTCACTGATGTGAGCAGATGTCCAGTGCATGAAAAAACCCCTCAGCATTCGCATCTAAAAATTAAAAATCTAATGTGTATCTAATGATTGAATATTCAAATATTCGGGTCCAGCCCTAATGATTAGTAGGTGTTCTCTAGCGACATATAGGGGACACAGGAAGTGATGTTTCAACTCCTTCCTGACTGGTCCAAAACATGTGATAATTCACAGCCAGGTCTCCCGATCTCCGGACACTGCGCCGTGGCAGCAACAAGTCCCAGCGCTCAACGCAAGGGACCGCCCAACACTGTTTGCAACTTTAATATTTGATTTGTTATCTGATTCACTGGCTGGTTAAAAATCTGTGTTCATTGTTGTGAAAAATATATTGAGGGACTTCTCAATTCACTGTAGGTTGCAGCGAGGCCAACTTATGTTACATATAAGTGGATGTGCTGAAACACTTCAGCTGACTAGAACGTGCGTGTGATTTTTTGAAGTTTGGAATCAGAAATGTCTAAATATTCCCACTTCAGTCCGTCATAACCAACTTTAATGCATCAACTGAGTAGTGAACCTAGATAGTACAAACACAATTTCGTACGAATCCATGCAGACAATTTTGAGATATACATTTTTCACATTTATAGCGCGCCCCAGTGGCCTAACATCCCAGGACTGCTCTGTGAGATTCAAATCTCTGCAAACATTACTTTGTATTTGAGTTTTCCTTCTTTTTACAGTATTTGCGGCAACAAATATTAAGAGTTTCAAATTTGTCACTATTCTCCCAGTGTATTAGTTTGTTTTCGAGGTTTGAAACCTTGTAAAATTGGTAAACATATGTTGCCAATAAGTTAATAAGTGGACCTTTATTGTTTTTTATTACCATTATTGTTATTGATCATAATTACTCATACAAACAGTACCATAAAGATGGTATTGTTGTTAAATGCAATGAATTTCCTTTGAGCTCTGGCTCCTCTATTCTACTACATAAACACGGCCTGGTGTTTATGTGCCCGGCATGTAGAGTAACCCAGCCATCTCAAACCATTCAACCATTTTGAAGTTATTCAAGTGATTAACAGGCTCCTTTTATTGCTCTTGCATTAGCCTGCTTTACTCTGACCTGATAAAAAGTGCATGCTTCCTTTTCCTCTGGCAGTCTGGCCCTGTGTGACAAACAGTAGCGAGGACTGAAGGGGGAGGGGTGGCAGACAAAGAGGAAGAAGAGATTAGAGATACTGAGATGCTCATGTAAACCCCTCCTGCATTCAAATCTGCCTTCATGCTACCTTTGTGAAACCTAACCTAGATTGAAGAAAGGCCAAACTCCAGGAGCTCGGGGCTTCTCATCTGCTTGCAGGAGAACAAACTGTTCTCTTTCATTGGCCCATTCAACATGGTCTGGAACAAAAGAGACTGCACTGTGCCTTGTTTGGTCACAAGGCTGTATGCATCAGTCTCAGGCAGAATCTCAAGTTTTTGAGTACATGTTAATCATGGAGAACAAATCTGAAGACGTCAAAATGTTATCCACAGTCATTATCTACTGCAGTACACAAAACTAGTCGGTAAAGTAGAGAAAACGCCTTCAGCTAGTAACTTGAGCTGCCAGTTGTTGAGCGTTGGCTCAGCTCTGAATGTCCACACTGTGGAGAGACTGAGACCAGGATGTTTTCCCATCAGTTTAGTGATTACCCAGTCTGCCAGGCATGTTGCACTCATGGGAACAGAAAACG
This sequence comes from Lepomis gibbosus, assembly GCA_029875015.1. NCBI lineage: Eukaryota > Metazoa > Chordata > Actinopteri > Centrarchiformes > Centrarchidae > Lepomis > Lepomis gibbosus. The sequence goes on along the minus strand of JAPMOB010238978.1, from coordinate 5,436 downwards.
CCTTTCACACCGATACGTAGGAGTCCCAGTGAGAAAACACATCTGTAGCATTTCTCCAGTTTTCCATGAGAATTACATCAACTTAAAAAAAATTACATATATATGTCATAAGCACAATATATACAATTTTAATACTAACTTTTCACCATGTTTTTACAAAATCAAAAATATTTCCATAAATGGGTAAATAGGTTGGCCTTTTTTAAAAACACAGTAAAATCCAATGTAATCCCGCCCACTTCGATTTTTTATCAACATACTGAGGAAATGGAAATGTCATTTACAATATCTGCTTGTGGAAATAAAGCGTGACTAATGTTTTTTATCCTGTTTAAAAGGTTAAATATTGAAAAGTCAATATGGCATACTTTCACTATATTTAAACAAAACCACTTTCCTTCCTTAACTTTAACCAAAGTCTCTAGTGACAAAGTCCAATACTTTTTATGTCCACCATCCACTACCCTGTGCAGTAAAAGAATGTCAAACTTCAGTCAGCATAATCCACACAGGAATTACACATCCCCTCTAAATATATTTGTCAAAAGCATTCAGCATTATATAAATGTAACTTCTAAGAGACAGGGTGTATGGCTAGACCTCACAAATTCCCAAGTCTAACACAGATTTTAAAACATACATCCTTTAAGATAGATTCATATTCCAAAAAATTCCTCTTTTTTGAGAGCAATGAATGCAAATGAACTCAAAAAAAACTCTTAAACAGTTCCTCATTTAAAGGTTCAGTGTGTAATATTTCTGAGGATCTAGTGACAGAAATGCAATATAATATCCCTAACTATGTTTTCAGTGGTGTAAATTGACCTCACATAATGAACCATTATGTTTTCATTACCTTAGAATGAGCCATTTATATCTCCATACACCGCATGTCCTCTTACATGGACATCGCCATGTAACTACAGTAGCCCAAAACAGACAAACAGCGTTACAGAGCACGTTTCGTCACTACGTTCTTCTGCTTCTTGGAGAATTCTGGCAGTGTAGATTCTCATCACTACGTTGAATACATATGTAGTAATAATATACAGTAGGGGTCAGCAAAATAAGTTTTTTTCCCCTCTTCAACAAATTCATCATGAAGCGACACATGCTCAGATTAAAGCAGGTGCTGCAGTGTTTGTTTTTCAGTGTTTGATCTGCATCTATCACCCTTTGCAATTCCATTTCCCCATTATCTCTAGATACTGAGAACATTTAGGGGGATCACGTTTTCTGGCGGCTTGTTCAGAGGTGTCTCAAGCAGGCTACAGACTCTTTAATGTTGTTCAGAAAGTAAAAGCTCTCAAATCAACAGAAAACAAGCATTGCTGCAAATGTTCTCGCACTACCAAGAGGATAAACTGGACTGTACTGAAAATACTGGACTGTGGTACAGTGACAGTGTTTCACACTCTTTCATTTTTCATGTTATCTGTCATTGGCCATGTCACAATAATAAATGGTTTTACTGAATAATTAGCTAAATATAATTTTCTTAATATATCTACCTAAAGAAACCTCATTTCTTGACTGGCCACTCTCTGCTGTCTCAGAAGAGACACCTTTTGTACTGTGTCAGTCACCGTAGCTGTCTATGCTCTTAGACAGGGGGAGGAGAGTGCAATTTGCAACCTCACCCCTAGATGTCAGTAAATCTTACACACTGAACCTTTAAAACTCTCAGACTTATATCATTTCCTTATTTTTCTTATGTCACATGACTAAATGTACTTAGTATATAAAGAAACCTGAAAGATTAACCTCATGTGGAATAAAATCATAAAACAACTGTGATGTGAGGACTGATAAGAGGTGATAAAAGCATGCCAAATTTAAGTACTGTAGAGTTAAAACACACAAAAGGATCTTACATAGACTAAGATATACAGTTTTTTGTGTTGTTGCTATATTCTCACTGCTGAACTTGAGGTCTCCTGAACATCTTGTGTTGTTCTCATGTGTACTGCACCACATGCTTCAGTGCCCCAGGTCATTTCCTACCACACAGTTTTCTTCTATTATTCCTGCTTACCCCTGAACACAGCCCTTCCCCATTTCCTTGTTTCCCAGTTCATGGCCCCCAAAGTGCTTCTCAGACATATTGTTGGGACCCCTTGACCTGTAAAACAGTCAATGCATCAGAGTCTTTGTTGGATCTTAAGGAAATGAAAGACTATCACTGAAGGGGGTGGTGAATGAACAGTGGCTGAATGATGTAAGTGACTGACCCAATATAATTATATTTGCTGATTTTTCAGAGGAAAACATTCACAGACATTTCTCCACTTTCAAGTAAAATATGTAGACTAGATCACTGCATGTTACTGGATAGTGATATCTTCTTTCTCCCTAAAGCAACAAAAAAATCACAAGTTTTGTTCAGGTCTCTATGTCCGAAACATAAACAACACGTTAGTCAGTGGGAGAACCAGCAGCTTCTCACCTGCTCTATCACACTGATAGTAACAGAGCACAGCTCAGAGAGTCTGTCTGGATTATAACCTGGTACTGATCTGTGGACTGACCCCGCTGACTTATTGTCCAAGAGACACAGACCTGTAGCTAATGGGGAAGAAGAGATTACGACAGACCAAACCCAGGAAACATGTACTAGTTAACAGATAGGATGATGTGGTGCTCTGCATATCTGTCTGTTCGTTTTGATAATATGTTTAAATACTTACATTTTTAAAACTCAGTTACCCTAGTTACATGGGTTGGGGTCAACGTATGAGAACCCAATTGAGACCCAGTGGCAGCGGCTTGGACAGGGCCAACAAACTTAATCTGTTCTTTAACAGATTTGACTCAATGGCTCCTGCCCATCCCCCCACTAACTCAGCTGCTGTCTGCCCTCTCACACCTCCAACTGCACTACCCCCCCTGCTCCTCACTGTTCCCCCCCTCCTCTTGGGAGAAACTTACTCCCCCCTCCTCTGGCTCTCAGGTTAACAGCTTGCTCCAGTCTGACGACCCCCCCCTTTCTTTCTTTTGTTTCTCCCATCCACTTGTATTATGGAGACACTTAAGTCAGAGAGAGTCGGAGTCTGTCTGCAAGCAACACGTTTTACACCATTTATTGTCATTTCTATTCTGTCACATGTGAGGCTGGTCATTCCTGTGTTTAGTCTGAATAGCTGACAATAAAACATAGTAAAGAAGCTCGGAGTCAGACAAGTCACTAAACTGCACTAAAGTCTCTAATGAAGCAAGCAAAGGAAGATAAAGCCTGCACATCCATCCATCTCACCTACTGCGCTGATGAAAGCAGCCGGCAGCTTCGTGAGTAGAATCAGCTGATGGAAGTGTGAATGAAAGCTGCTGTGCTAAAAAAACCTGTTGGATTGGATGTATGTGGTGGAACGCAGTGATCGATCGGTGACGATTGATTTGACCTGCAAATAAAATGTAGGCAGTAGTGTTAAAGGATATCAGAAGAGGAAATAAACGTAAAGACTAAAACTGAAATGATGATTTCAATTTCCCTTAAAGGAGCATTATGTAGTTTTCAGCGGCCACTAGCGGATGTGGTTTTAGGGTGCTACCAGGCGCGCACTTGTACACGTGCTCGCTTGAACTCATGAGCAAGCATAATCCAAAACACAACCGAATGTATACAGATATCCTGCAATAAACACAGAAACACCAGCATGGTGGCTATAGCTTTTCACTTAGACATGTTCAGGCTCTGTTACTTAAACATTCCCGGCTCAGAGGCAGATCAACACCGGCTCCGTCCCTTTCATTCAGCGCAGCCAGACACTGGCATGTTGGCACGGTACTCCCGAAAAAAGGCAGAGTGACAGCAGCTATAAACAGGCAGGGAGACAGCTTTAACATGCTAGAAAGTCAGGTAAATCCCACTGCAACGTTACAGTAATAGTTTTATCAGCTGCAGGTTGAGCTAATCCATGCTCCTTACATGATCACCATACATTTACTGCACTTAGCCAACGTGCTACATCGTTAGCTCGCTTGCTGTTTTCAACTGTCTTTACTATCTGTGTATCTTTCACCGAAGGCTCAGCAATGTCAGCACAGCTAAATGTATTGGATGATAACGAAACGGGTAGTGAGGTGGAATGAATATTAGAACGAGACTGTGTCACACTTTATAATAAGACCGCAGTAAGTAACTTTACTGTGGTGTTAGTCCATGGCTCTTCCTCTGGGTTGTTGTCACTGTGAAGTTGCAGTCACCTATTGTATATTATGTGGGTCACGTTAGTTACAGCGATGGAGAGGTGGAGAAACTGTGTACCTGAGTATTGGTAAAACCACAATAAACCTAAGCTGAACCTTACGAAGCAAACAGCAGCAGGTCCAAGCTACTGTTGTGTTAGCTGGCTGCATCACTATAAGCTAACGTTAGTAAACAAATTGCTCCACATTTGCTTTTTACAGTTACATTCTTTCTTGCAGGCTAAATCAGCAGTTGTATACAGAATAGTAACATGGGTCGCGTTAGCTGGTGAAGTAATGTGGAAAGCAATACAACTTTGCACTGCTTTTAACAGCTACAGAGAGAATCATGCTGCTCTGCACTGAGAACCGTGAGACTTTTTTATTGCCAACACAGTGCGCTGTCTTCGTTTTAGCTATGGGGTGATACATCTTGTCTCTAAATGATCTTTGTTGGGAGCTGCACATGCTCAATTCCTATTAGAGGACTACTAGCCAATCAGAAGCAGAGAAGGGTGGGTCAACGAGAAACCCATAAACAACTTCAGTTCAGCTGTTGGCTAGCGACAAGCGGCAAACTTCCGGTCTCCGGGCTGGCGCCAATATGGAACACCCGAAACCTGTAATTCATCGAGTGGATACTTGAGGCTGGCTCCAAAAGGAAGTCAATTCCCATTGACCCCCATGTTAAAAAGCCCAACTTTACAGCAGAATAAAACATGTTTACAGCCTGGTTCAAAAGATGGTTTTAGTGTATATTGCAACTGTGAGGGGGGTGAATTTTTTTATAACTCACCTGTTTAAATTATATTAAGCCTTAAAGTTCTGCATTATTAGGGGCGTGCAATTTGATTGACAGGCGCCTCTAGCCACTGCTAGCACTCGGTCGGCCGTCTGTTAGCCTCACTCAGCTACACATAGGTCTGAGGCTCAGCCCGTTGGACCCGTCTTGACATTTCTACAGGCAAACTCCAAATGAATAATGGCAGGCTGTGTGATTTATTGGAGAGAGAACCTTCAGGAAGTCCATGTTCCATTTGTTGAGAGAAATTCCTGTACTTTATTTATGTGTTAACTAGTGGTGGGCTGTTATCGGCGTCAACGTGCTGCGTTAACGTGAGACTCTTATCGGGCGATAAAAAAAATATCGACGTTAATCTATTCTCAAAGCTGGGTTGGGAGCTGGGTCTATACTATGCAAGCTATGATGACTTTCACCTTGATATTTTAGCGCAGATGTATACCTAGCCG
>JAPMOB010238977.1:0-13315 GCA_029875015.1 Lepomis gibbosus | reverse complement strand
CAACCCGGTTTGGGTATGAATTGTGGAGCCTTTCATCACCTACAGGGTACATGTATATTATGGACCCTATTGCAGAATGCTCACACAGTATGCTCTCCCCTAGTACGTTCTACCCTTTGTTCTAAGGGAGAGTTTATGTTTGCCTGCTCTGAAATGCTGAATGTTTTTGAAATGAAAATCTAATTTTTAATGTTTTTTTTTTGTGGCAATGATGTTAGTCACTGTTAGGTCAATCTATCTCAGTTACTTCTCCAATTTGATGTTTTTGTAAATGAGTTGGCAGTTTTTAATTTGAAAAGGAAAACATTGTTAAACAATCTACTGGCAATATAATGTATGGGACGGATTTGCAGTAACATGTTATTTTAAGTTTAAACGCGTAAACATGAATTTTGACTATGCTGATTCCCACCGGTCACTATTGTGACCGAGTACAAAACCTAATATTTTACTAACTTAACCAACATGAATTTAAAAAGTGCATACAGTTGTGTGTTAGGGAGGTCTAAGTAGTAAAATGTATGTACTGATAAAATTGGAAAAATATGTGATTAAACTGGTTAATCAAACGTGTCTTTTCTTGCACAATCTTGTAAGCCGAGGCTAAAATGTGCTGTCACATATAGTTAATATATTTTCCCGTCTGCTGCGTCACACTCTCACAGAGGTTGTTTTCAGTTACCTGACTCCAGCTGTCAGCCATTGTGTGTCCTAATGCTTGGATTACACTGAGGAAACTCAAGGCATTGTCTCTGCTGTAATGCATTGTCTACACTAACAATGAGACACTCGTATCACGTAGGAAAACATATTGTTCCGAAAATCCCATACAGGTAATACTCTTCTTCCTCCTGCTGAGAATGAGGGAGGAAAAGTAGACACCTGATCACCAAGGAGCAATCTGAGATGGGAACTGACTACTGCTGCTGCTGCTGCTGCTGCTGCTGAAGTGAGCCAAGTGGATTGTGTTTTGCAGCAGCTGATAGGAATCTTAATGACGGCTTACTTGATAACCATGCAGTCTTCAGGGGAGAAGTGGATTGGTGTAGAATGCAGGAAGTCTGACACTTTTCTGTTTGGTCATGTTGAGCTACTGTACTTCGTAACAGGTGTGAGAGGCTGATAGTAAAAGCTGCCCCACATTAATCATGTCAGATATTTTAATTGGACATTAACCTCCAACTTAGCTGTAATTTCTTCACAATGGACCACGCTGTTTGCTCACATCACAGTTGTCTCTCTCTGCCTAGAGGTTCTCTATGTCTGTGTCAGCGGTGTCATGTTTACCCAAGCCAAGTGGACTCCTGATAGATTGTATGTTTAGAAGTTGCATAACTCTCCAGAATCTCGTGACTGCAGTAAGTGACTTCATAACATGTCTTGGTAGTGCGTGTATATATATGTGTATGCCTGTGTGTGTGCTGTACAGTACAGTATGTCTCTTTCCTGAGTGTTCGTAGGAGTGAACCTCATTAGTATCTTGTCCTGTCAAACAGATGCATCCCAATATAGCCTGGAAAACTGGAAAGGGGACACATACACAAAGCAAAGAAACCTCGAACCACAGAAAACCACATTAAGTAGAAATGGATCTCTGAAATCTGATGTTGTGTCGGGCCTCTTTTCATTATTTTCTTGTCCCTCAGCAAAGCTGTGTCGGATAAACATAATCCCCGGCCTATTATCGTCCAGATTGGAGTAATTTCATTTCATTTCAAAATCCTTATGTTTGTGAAGCTGGAACCACCAAATCTGTGCCACTATTAGCGACAGTAGCAGCAGGGCTCTGTGTATTGCAATGGTCTACTGTTCAGTCAGTCCACCCCTTGACTTTGATGACCCTGAGTTTTCTTCTAGTGCCACCATGAGGTTGATATTTGTGGTGAAATTTATTTATGATATATAATGTATTTGGGAAACTTTTGGATGCTTTGTCATGACATTCATGTTTAGTACAACGCAGTGGGGCATTATTGGCATAGGAATCAGACGTTTACTTCTGTGAAATAAAAATATGTACATTAACAGAAGAAATATTTATACAGGTAAGTAAATTTTTTTTAAAAAGTACAAATAAGTGAAAACTATAAAACCATTGCATGTGCGTGTGTGTGTGCGTGTGTGTGTGTGTGTGTGTGTGTGAATGCATGCATGTGCATAGGTCACTCGCTGTCCCTCAGGTTGTGGCATGTTTATACATTTTGATATTGTGCAGCAAGATATGACCTGTCTCCTTCTCTTGGGAGAAATCTGAAATTACAGAGTTGAACTTGTTAAAGTAAATGTTCCTTATCGTTTGCAGGCAGGTTTGTGGTCAATAAGCCTGTACTTGGTTAGGGTCTGCCTCTGCTTTTTATCTCTGACAGTAGAGAGGTATTCTGTCAAGTCATAACTCATAGTGAATTCATCAACTCACTGCTGCTGTATGTGTTTTTGTTATGTCTGACTATGGTCTTTGTATTTTATGACTTTTGTTTGTCTGATTATGTTTGTTTTTCTTTTCTGAATTTTCATATATTACCAATCATCCATTTGACCAAAATTTAAATTTTTAATGCTTTGATTTACGACCAAATACCTGGAAAACTAATGACATTCCCATCAGCCTCAGCTTTATTTTGTTATTTTTTTGTAACAAAAATGATGAACATGGTATACATTATACGTGCTCAGTATCAGCATATTAGCATTGTGAGCATGTTGCCATGCTAACATTAGCATTTTGCCAAAAAGTAAAGCCTCACTGAGCCATTAGCTTGGCTGTAGACCCTCCCCTTGTTCACTATTCTTTCACATTTTATAATTAATCAATCCAACTAATCAGCCATGGACTAATCATTTTATCACTGAAAATGAGCAAGAGAAAGTCAGTAGATAAACAGTCTTATAGAAAATTTCTATCCAAAACACTGCTGCTGTCAAAAATCAGTTTATTTATTTAATGCATCGTGCTTTTCCCATTTTGTGTTTGTACATTATCTTATTTCTGACTAGGCACAACAAACTGTGAAGCTTTTTTTCTCTGCAGCTACATACAATAGAGTTTAATAGAACAATTTTCTATCCTAAAAACGCCTTCCGATTTTAAAAAGAATCCCACAGAATCAAAGAGTAAGGCCTTTTTACCTCTTTGAACCGACTTTCTATAATCATACAGCTAGAAATTCATCACAGAAGATAGAACAGATTTCTCTTCCTCCCTTTATTCTCATACTGTCAGTTTTGATTGAAAAAGTGCTTACTCTTGTTCTTTTAACATGAACCACCCCGATGGCAATAACTGGGCTTTCTGAATACATTCAGAGAAATATGTTGTGCAAACATCCACCAGTGTGGATTTTTCCATAATTTTTTATTCTATTACATTAGTTAATTATTGGAGTATTTGAGAAAATATGAATGTGAACTGAGAATGCTTTGTCCCTGAAAAGTGTTATTTGTTAGCCCACAGTTGTTCCCATAGTAAAGACAGACCAATAGCAGTAGTGGGCAGTGTACTAAGATATGCCCAGGTGGTGTAATGAGTGTAGCCATACAAATGAGAATCATGCTGTCTCAACCATTTATATTGTCTAATAATCAAACAGAGGACAAGAATGGAATTATCTGAGGAAGTGCAGCAACAAAAGAAGGTAAAACTGGGTTGTCGTTTTTTTTGTTTGTTTGTTGTTTGCGCCACTGATTTTGAGTGTGTCATCTCTCCAATCTCCACTGAAGTGCCATTATTATACTGATTATCTCCGACTCAGCCTCTGAAGACCTTGTGTGGTGTATGAATGTCTGTGGTTTTAGTTTTGTTTTTAGGAAAATTGGGAGCTGTTTTGCTAAATAGATGTTGAGCAGAAGCAGTCAGGGGCTTACAGAAGGTTACATTCATTAACAACCAATCCATCTCCTCTCCTGTCCTCCCCTGTTCTTCCTCAGGTCTCCAGGGCTGTAGACAATTCCAGTCCTCTGCAGTCAACTACAGCACCATGTTGCTGGAGGCTGACAGTCAGCGTCTCTATGTCGGGGCCCGGGGGGCTGTATTCGCTCTCAATGCCTCTGACATCTCAGCCAGCCCTGCTCTCACTGTGAGTTTGTTTGTGTCTGTGTTGCTGCGTGTTGTGTGCCTCAGCTGCCACATCTTTAACTCTTCCATAGCTTCATTTGAATTCCACAACACAGGAACTTTTCAGAGGCAACAATATTTCATTTTGAGGCAAAAGTATTTATTCCCTTGTCACCCCTTGTGTATTTGTGTGTGTGTAGTAGTCACATTAGTTTCTGCACAATAACTCACAGTAACACCACAGGACCGTCTTGCAGCATAACCTTACATGATAATGGGGAAAAAATGACAAACTTAGTACTGTATCTTCTCAATACAGCTCTAGATACAGAATTCATGTTTATATCATCCTCATTTTGAAGCATGCAGACACAGAAATAGTTCTTAATTAATGCAGAAATCAGCATACTATCTACCTCAGTGTTGGCAGTATTTAGCCTACTTTTCAAGTTAATGCTTACAAACTCTACCAACGGCAAAATTAAACACGTTGCCTTAATTGTTTTGTACACATGGACCTGTATATGTACACCATGTGTTTCAGTCTAACGTCTGTGGTATATTTAGAAACGTTTCTATGTTGACCTGCCCCTTTCAGTCCAACACAAGTTTGCGATGATGTTCCCAACAAAGGGTCTTTGGGGTTGAAGACGCTAATTCAGATTCTAATTAATATTGCACATTAGTTTGTTTTTTTAATAATGAGATATATGGCCCTTTTCCCTTTCTTATGATCAATATTATAGTTATAGCCCTTTCAATTTTTCTTCATGTCAAATCCAAGTTTTGATACTATGTATGGCTGGAATTTATTCTGATATTGCCATTAAATGTATCTGCACTACATCAGTTACCTCTTTATAGTGTTTTGCAGTATTTCAGTGGCAGAGTCTTCTATTCCAGTGCTGCTTTCAAATGGCATCAACATCTATGTTCAGGATTTTAACTTTTAAATCACATCCATAACTGATGGCAACATTGTCTGTTTTCATTTCTTTAAAGTGTATTTTCAGCAGTGTTGCCGTCATTAAGTCTAGCCCTCAAGCTATAGCATGTTGCAGGATAATGTGAATTAAAGTTGACCGTCCCTTTAAGTACCCATAGCAGCTGAAAACCCTCTTTCACCTGTCGCTGCTCTGTGTGTTACCTGGTGACAACCTGACATTAAGGTGATTTTGTAAGCTGAGTTAATTCTGTTAATACAGCATTGGTGTATGTCACATATAATTGCTGGTGTGTGTGTGTAACACTGCCTTGCAACCACACCTCCTTATCCTGCTGTAAATACAAATGTGTTCTTTAACGCTCATAGCGTTAAAAAGAACATGACTCTATTTAACAACACAGTAAATTCATATGCTGCAATGGTTTGAATTATTAAAGCAAAAAGATACTTCTCTCCAGTTATCTAATGTCAGATCTGTGATAGTTTGCTGAAATTTATGCACATCAGTGATATGAAACCATCCAACCCGTGTGCTCTTTCTGTCTTACTGCATGTTTTGTGGTGTGGATTAGATTGAGTGGGAGGCCTCCCCCGAGCAAAAACGTCAATGTCTGCTCAAGGGAAAAGACAATAAGGTAGGCATTTAGTTGTTCTTTTTCCCTTAGTCCAGTTTTTTTGTATTTCATTCTCTCCCATGTATTGATATTCCCTCATTGTAATGTCTTTTCGGCTTTCTCTTCCTTTTGCAGACGGAGTGTTTTAATCATATCCGTTTCCTCCAGAGGTTCAACTCAACTCATCTCTACATGTGTGGGACTCATGCCTTCAGTCCCCTCTGCGCATACATAGTATGTCAATGCAAAACACATAGCAGCCCTTCCAGTGCTGTTAAATGCACTTAGCATTTAATTTCTTACTGTAGCGGTGTAAGCACAATATGCTTGCATGTTGCATTTACAGAACGAATTTGTTGATCCATATGTGAATATAGCAGTGAAAAAGTGCAGATATTCTTTTACATTCTGTTTTATGTTAAACTCTGTGAATGTCTTTCTTTTAACTAAATGTTCTTCTCTTTACCCCAATTTTTGTGCTGTATAGGATGAGGAAAGGTTTGTGATGTCTTCTCAGCCTGAAGAGGGCAGAGACAAATGTCCCTATGGCCCAACAACAGGCTACACTGCCCTCCTCATTGGTAAGCCCTTTAACAGTTGTCAGTCACTTGCAGAGCTTTACTAAATGCCTGAAGAAGCTGATTAATTGTATTTTACCCCAGACCAGCAGATGTATACAGCTTCCCAGTATGAGTTTAGGAGCTTTCCAGATATCCGCCGCAACTCTCCATCTCCCACACTGAAGACAGAAGATGCCCCAACACGCTGGCTGAATGGTAAGATGATCTCCTGGAATGATAAAAGCCCTAGAGCAAGTTTAGGTGGCAGGGTGGTCAGTGCATATAATCTGCTGATGTACCCACAGCAACCCAGACACTGATTCTTTATCAGCACCAGTGGATCAACAATGCATTATTTTACTTTGCATCAGCTCTACTCATTCTTAAAGTATTACAACTTAGTTTTACATGCATTGACAATTGTGTTTTTAGTCCCAGTCTGTTGGTCCAACACTTTGGTCCAGAAAATAAAATATCTCAACAATTGTTCTGATTCACACAGCATTTTGTACAGACATTCATGGTCCCAGAGGATAAATCCTAATGACTTTAGTGATCCCCTGACTTTTCCTCTCTACCAATATGAGGTTGATATTTGTAGTTTTGACTGAAATGTCTTAACAAGTTTTTGATGGATTGACATGAACTTTAGTACACACATTCATGTTCCCCTCAGGATGTATTACAATCATTTTGGTGATCCCTTGACTTAAAAAGTCGAAATTTCATGTTGTCTGATACTTTGGTTTATGGCTAAACATCGGTGTGCTAGCATGCAACATTTGGCTTAAAGCACTGCTGTGCCTATAAGCCTCACAGAATCAATATGTTCCTCCAGAAACCTGGTTTGGGGTTGAAATGACTCATATTGAGTTGCAGATAACTGAAGCATATAAACATCTTCTCCTTTCACTTTTTATTTTTATCATATGTGCAAACTGTGTTCATATTTAGGATGTTAGGATTGCTATCCCATCCTTTTACAAGTAGACAACAGCTGAATTAAAGGCACTTATCTCACAATTTTACTGTTTTGTGTGAGACACTTCAGGAAGAGTGTTATATTAACACTGTTGTTTTGTTCAGGGTAACTACTATACTCGTATTCAGGTTATCAAAGCCTCATGTCAGCTGGTTATCTAAATGGGACTCCAGGGATGTAAACGCTGTCGATGATTAATTACTTCACATGAGATGGAAACGATTTTGTTAGATTTATTTATCGGGAAAGGAAAAAAAACACAGTCTATCTTTTTCTCCCCCATACAGAGGCAGACTTTGTGGGCTCTGCCTTGGTGAGGGAGAGTTTGGGCAGCAGCACCGGTGACGATGATAAGATCTACTTCTTCTTCACTGAGAGGAGCCAGGAGCAGACGACAACCTACAGCCACAGCAGGGTGGCTCGAGTGGCTCGGGTTTGTAAAGTGAGTGCAGAATAAAAAAAGATGCATGATATGATTTACAAGTGGAGTGAAGCCTTGCGTCAGACTAGCTTGACTGAGGTCTTGGTTGATGATAGGGGAGGGTACTATAATAGATGAGTTGCTGGATGGGGAATGTGTTTGTAACAAGGACCCAGTGTGATTAGAGGAGCAGACTGTGCAGCTGATGGATGCGTTGCAGAGTCAGTGGGGCTTTGTGTGAGAAGGATAGATGACTGCAGGGGAGAGCGAGACTGTTTAGCATCATCTGCTCTGTAAAATGTGAATGATTTACATTTCCTGTTGCCCAGGAAAGGGTTAAGAATAAAATTGTACAGTGTAATAACCCTGTAATTCTCTACTGTGGCACCATAAAATGAAGTCCAAGTTCTCTCCTTGAAAGCTTGGCAGCATATTTGTTTTTTCATCTTAATAGAAATGCCTTTCGGCAAAATTTGTGACATTTGCAATTTGCCACAGGCTGAATACATTTAAGTTAAAATCAAAGGGCAAGATGATGCCATGTTGCTGGATTTCCAAAAGAACTGTGGCCTTGAGTCAAGCTTTTCCATTGTGAACCTGTCAAAATCTTTTAAACCATTAGGTGTGCATGCTGCAGCCTGCTGAGGGACAAACACACACACACACACACTCATACACAAACCTGTAGATTAGATTAGAGTGGAGAGTCTTACCTTTGGGAAGCCATAACCTTATGGAATATATAACCTTAAATAACCATATATCGTTATGGCTTTCCCTTCCCATCTGTTGCTCTCTAGGAGGTTCACTACCCATGTGCTCAAGCTCAAGCAGAATGTTCAGTCTGTTACATCATTTATCCTCATATGAACCTCTCTACTCCCTCCTCCTTTGTTTCTCCTTTCTCCTTCACTTCTGTCCTCAGGGGGACAGAGGAGGCCGATTAACTCTCCAGAAACGGTGGACGTCCTTCCTCAAGGCCAGACTGACATGTACTCTGCCTGAGTACGACTTCCACTTCAACGTGCTGCGCAGCGTGTTCATTGTGCCTGGTCACACGCCACAGGACACGCTCTTCTACGGCATCTTCGGCCTGGAGTGGTGAGTGGGAACTTGAGTGTTGTCAAGATCTCCGGCTGACAGGACTTTGTGGATGCAAATGCAAATGAGTGTAAAAAAAAGATGAAAGGCAGCAATCAATACATTGAAACAGTAGAAGAAGAAAGGAACAAGATTAAAGAGTTGGGCTAGAGGAAAAGGAAAGAATATTAATTAAAAATGCAAATTCAGACAGGCTTAAAAGAATTTAAAGATTTCAGTCCTGGTTGATTTGACGACACCTGTGGTTACCGTTACCAATAACAGCAAGTGCAGTTTTAATAATAGAGCAGCCACTCATTGAGCAGCAACATTGGCAGAAATACATCAGAGCCGGTGAATCTGTTTATAGTGCAGCAAAACAAACTCACGTTGTTAAAATAAAGAAGTTGGTGAAAAATAATTAAACCACAATCTGATTTCATTCTGCACAACACAAGTAGTTTCCCATAAGGCACAGTGAAACTGGTTACCTTGTGTCACCTACAATTCCTCCCTGTGTCTGTTCCTTCTTGTTCCATTACTACCTTGCAAAAATTTAAAATGATCCGCTAAAGGAAAAATGCAGAAAACAACTGCTATCTTGTTCAGTATTAACATCTGAGGCTAGCTAATGTCAGAGACAAACGCATTTCTTTGGCTGCTTCACAATAGGAGCCACCCCATGGTTAGGCTGTGGAAATGTTGGGTTTGCGTTACCAGTAACTTAATATACAGTAGGTCTGACACGATGTAAAGAGAGCAAACCAAGGTCAAGTAGATAAAATTGCGCCACAAAAAAACCTACTATACAGAGTGATAATTACTGAATGTTAATACATCAAATGGCTATTGCAGAAAACATGCAAACCAAATGATAGTGTCAAAATGGGGTTTGATGTCAGAAAAATCGTAGATTATGACTGTAATTGCCCTTTGAAAAACTTGATAAAAGTAGTTTCCACTTTTAAACACAGTTTCTGCACTGCATGGATGTATCAGCTGAAAAGTGGGTGTTATCGAGTAAAATGTTTTGTTGTGGGGAAAGCATAAATACACTGATTATCTTCTGTCTGTCTCCACTTGAGCTCCACCTCTCCTGTCTCTTACTCCTAATGCACCTCTTTGAAACCATTTTGTAGTTCTCTCCAACTTCCCTCCTACTCTTCTCAGAGATATATGACTTCTAATCAGCGTTGTACTATCTCTGACAGTGCTCATCACCTCCCCCTCGACTGTGCTTTCCTCTCATTTGTCTTTCTCCATCTTTTCAGCTAGGTTAAAGCCACTGATCTACTGTACTTCTACTGCTGTCCCTATGGCAACACTAGGTTTACAACTGTTTTTGTTCGTGGCCTGCTCTGGTCTTTTTCTCACTCTGTATGTGTATGTGCTGCTGCCTTTAGGAAAAATGTGAAGGCGTCTGCGGTGTGTCGGTTTTCTCTCTCTGAAGTCCAAGAGGCCTTTCAAGGACCCTACATGGAGAACGAGGACTCTGGCTCTAAGTGGAAGGAATACAGTGGAAAGATCCCTGACCCACGACCTGGAACGGTAAACACACATGCACACACAAACACAGGCACTGCTGCCCTCTCAGCCTCTTAAACACACGATAAAGCACAGAAAAAATTCAGTCAGCTTCCAAAGATTCACACCAGAAAGCCACCAACGGAGACCATATGAAATGATGTAAGTAAAGATGCATGAAGGGAGGAAACAGAAGAATAGATGGAGAGAAAACAATGGAGAGGATGAGTGGCAGCCTTAAGGATGAGACTCAAAACACAACCCGCTTATGTCACTGAAACCCATTTCCATGGTGATCAACTCCAGCCCATAGCTTTGGCGACAATGGCTTAGTGTCCCAGCCAGGGCCGTGACATCGTTAGCAGGAGCAGACATTATCCACTGTAGTGTCACTTCAACACTTTGCAGGACTTAATTTTAATGCTGCTATTAAACGGAAAGGAGAAACGGTCAGGGGTTTTAACTTGGGAGCGTGAAAGCCTCTTAGAGGAGCTGGCTGGAGTCATTTGAAAAGGACAAAGAGAGGAGTGAAATTGTTCCCTTACTCAGGTGCAGAGAGAGCTGAGTCCCCCGCATGTCAGCACATTCCGGCTGAGCGTACACAGGCTCATTGTCGGCCAAAAGTTGCATTTTTTTCCAGAGTCAGTCTTCCACAGGCTCGCATTTTCTTCTTGATCCCTTAATTGTCCCTGTAGACCATCTCACTAAGCCTCGTGAAATCCTCTCTACCTTCCACTATCCTTCTGTATTTACAGAGAACTTTATCACAAATGAGCCAAAAATGTCTCTTTGCTCCCTGCAGCCCACATTGTGCCTTGTTACTTACCTCCTCTAATTGCTCTCTTTGGCTTCCTTTCCTGCAGTGTATAACTGACGCTCTGAGGGCCAGGGACATAAACGTCTCCACCTCCCTGCCTGATGATGTGCTGAACTTTGTCAGGAGGCATCCTCTGATGTCCCAGCAGGTCCGACCTTCAGACAGACGCCCCCTTTTGTTCAGGAGGACCACAGACTACACACACATGGCTGTACACATGATCCAAGGCTTAGATGGACAAACATACCATGTATTATACATGGGCACGGGTGTGTATGAGTTCACGTCGTCAGGTATTAATTGTGTAATCAGTCAGTGGAATAGTTTTGACATTTTGGGAAATATGTTTATTTGCTTTCTTTCAGTGAGTTAAATCAGAACATTGATCAACTCTCAAGTCTGTATGCTAAATATGAAGAAACAGTACAGCCAGGAGACATTTAGCTTAGCTTAGCATAAACACTGGAAACAGGGGGAGTCGCTTACTCCAGAGGTTACAAAATCTTACAAAATTCATTGTGGTTTTATGTGTAATTATTTCTTGGCTGAGTGCAGTGACGTCCTGGAGTCCTGTTGACAAATGGCCAGTCTAACTTCCATTCATTTCACAGGACATGAAAATCACAACCAGAAATCTATTCAGTAATGGAAATCATCTGGTCACATGTGTTATTACATGTAATTTTGAGTCAGCTACAAGAATGTGGCCTTTAACCATGTTTCAAGTTTCTAGACAAGGTAGTTTGCGAAGTATCTTAGTTTTGACTCATGGTCCACTGAATTAAATAAACAAATAAATGAACATATGGGAAACGCTGCGATACCTTCTTCGATATAGAAGCTTTGGCTCAGTGTCTGTTTACACTCAAAATGTTGTAACTATGATAATCTTAACTTAGAATCAGGTTTATTTCCAGGTACATTTTCACATATGAGGAATTTGCCTTGGTATTTTGGTGCTTTCATGAAGATAAATTTATAGATATAAATATAGAAACAGCAAAGAGATTAGTTTCAAGTTTTAAGTTCATTTATAGTGCATACTCAAATGAAGAAAAACAATAGCTGCCTAAAAAGGTAGTAACTCGTAGGAACTTTGCAAACATCTGACAGAAACGCATGTAACATTCAGTTTGAAGTACAGACTACTGTGTGTTGGAATGGTCCTTTATTGCTAATGTTTCTCCTCTTTGTATGTGTCACTTAGATGAAGGCTGGTTACATAAAGCTGTAGAAGTCGAGGGTCTGCTGCACATTATCGAGGAGCTTCAAGTCTTTGAGGAACCACAGCCTGTTAACAATGTACTCATATCTGAAAAAGAGGTAGCATGTTCGACCATCACACACACACACACACACACACACACATTTTAAGGATCACCATCATACATTATTTAAATGCTCTCTCTTCCCCCCCTAGATGAGTGTGTACGTGGGCTCTCCATCAGGCGTGGTGCAGCTTCCTCTCTCTAACTGTCACAGATACACTTCCTGCTACGACTGCATTTTTGCCAGGGACCCTCATTGTGCCTGGAATGGAGCCCAGTGTGTGGACATTATGGCACAGGCAGACAGGTGGGTGCCGAAGGGTGTATGTGTGTGTTTGTTTGTGTATGTGATCGGATCAGGTGATTAAAGTGCTGCAGGTTCCCGTATCGTACGTTAGACTTGATTGATTTCAAGTATCACCGTGCCCTGTCACAGTGTCAGCTCCAGCTCAAGAACTGTTGCATAACACTGTGCTGGCTGAAAACTTGATACTGGCTGATTGTAAACATAGCATGCAGCTGTGTACTTAAAGTGTACTGATTAATCTGGGTGGATTCACTCACCCAGTAGAAAGCTGTTATGGAGCAATAACTGATTTATTTTTATCATTTACCATTTTTATCTCGACATAATTTTGAGATTTTAATCCATGCATTTATTACCACTCGCTTAGATTATTGTAATGCACTCTATAGTGGTCTTAGCAAAACACTTATGACACAATTACAACTAGTTCAAAATGCAGCTGCTCGTCTTTTAACTGGAACTCGAAAATTTGACCATATTTCACCCATTCTCCAATCCTTACACTGGCTCCCAGTGCACTTTCGTATTGATTTTAAAATTCTTTTATTTGTTTTTAATTGCGTGCATGGCTTGGTCCCCCAGTATTTGTCTGATCTGCTTGTGCCCTACAGTTCATCTCGTTCACTCCGATCGGCTGATCAGGCACTGCTGGTAGTCCCTAAAACTAAACATAAATCTAGAGGTGACCGTGCGTTTTCTGTGGCAGCTCCAAGACTCTGGAATGAGCTGCCTTTAGATATTAGAC
>JAPMOB010238976.1:0-25974 GCA_029875015.1 Lepomis gibbosus | reverse complement strand
TGCTTCTTATTAGGTAATCGTGAACACCTGAGGGCCCCAGTGTGTGCAGATTATTTAAGCCGGCACTAGTGCAGTCTCTGGTGCGCTCTTCTCTTCTCCTCGTCGGCAGAGGTGTCCCCCGTCAAGGATGTGGCGTTGGTCATTTTGAGTTCTTGTTGTTTTATTTCTACACTTCAACACCCTCACTTACACCAAAGCTTCACTCACCCACATCTAACACTACTGACTGGACTGATTTTCACATGACATACTTTGGTTTATGTTATAGTAAAATTTATTGTTTATTCTTTGTTAAAAATAAATTACTTTTGTTAAACTTTTAGTAGGCCTGCGGTGTGTCTCCATATTTTGTCACGGTCCATGAGCCAGATCGTGACAAATGGGGGCTCGTCCGGGATTTGAACCCGGGACCTCTCGCATTAATGCAAATTACCATATCCTTGCAATGAAAGGTACATTAGGGAGACCATCAGAGCACCAGATTGTTTCAGGTTTCAGCTGTATACACTGGATGTTCATGAGAAAAGGACCACAATACTAAAAAATGTATCAAATCTATCGATATATAGTATAGTATTTTACTGTATGTGTAAAAATACCTTTTCATCATAATAACAGTTCATGAAAGTTCTAGATAGTGTGATATCTATAATATCATACTATAGGTAGGGCTGTGTAAAAAAAAAAGTGTGTCCTTTTTACCTGAAGCTGCTTGCCCATGCGACAGACATGTGTGGCAGGAATGAAGTACATCGTGGGAGCCCGCTGCTGTCACCGGCTGTGATGACATCATAGAGGGCACGGGGGAGGAGCACAGAAGGCGGGCGACTCACTCCCCTTGCCCAAGAGCAGCTCAGATGGGGAGAGGAGGCTTGAGGGGACAAGGAGCCAGAGGAGGTGGATTTGGAGTGTTGGCGATGAGACTGGGAAGGGGGAAGCGGTTGAGGCTGGGGTATTTGCATCTGGGAGAGGGACAGGTACTGAGGAGGCGTTTGAGTGTAAGGTTGGGAACTTGTTTGAGATAATGGCTGATTTTGACTCTGAATTTGGGATTGTGGCTGCAGCTGGGAGACTGGTTGAGTTTGGTGCTGTAGTGCAGATTGAGGATGAGGAAAAGATTGAGACAGGGGCTGAAGTTGAGTCTGTGATTGTGAGGGAGACTGTATGGTGTCCATGGTCCCTTTCTGGACATTTGGAGAGGTGGTGCTTTGAGCAGGGAAGGGATCTAAAGTGCCACTGTCCGGACATGACTGGAGCTGCTGGCTGGATAACAGAGGGGAGTCCCCTGGAAATGGAAGGAGGAAAGTAAGTAAGAAGAACACAATAAATTAGCCACCAAATGTGATGAGATATCCCTTCAAACAGTGAATGAACATTTCACAAATATTAAAATCTCCAACAGTTCATGCGGATCTCATCTCACCGTTCTCCTGTCCCTCCTCCTCCTCATTGTCAGTACTGCTGAGTTTCTCAGCATCACTCTCCAACAGGTCACTTCCTGGTCCTGGGTTGTGTGGGAGTCGTGACTCTGCCCTCACTAGATAAGCCGCCAGCCCTAGTTCTTGCTCAAGTGTGGTTCGCTGAAGGTAGGAGCAGCTTATCACTCTAAGATCACAGTACTTCACTGACCTGTGGGCAGAATTAGTTCACTATTTAAACTCAAGATTACATTTATTATAACTTCTGTGGCTTTCATGCAAGACACTAAGTAGTGGAGACTTGATCATTCTTGACAGTGTGTGTACCTGGGCAATGATTCTCCCAGAGGCTCAGCTCCTGACAGGATCAGGATGCAGGGAAGAGCCTCCAGCTCCAGGTAAGTATGAGGAACCCAGTCAGCATCCTGGATCTTCAGCCATGTCTGCAGGACACACACACACACACACACACACACACACACACACACACACACACACACACACACACACACTTATTTCTCTACTCATGAACCATATTATTTGATAAGGATTCCCACCCTGTATTTCATGATATTATGAACTACTAGCCCACCTTGATCTGGTCAGTGAAGCTCTGTCCAATATTCAGAGCTTGGTTTGGATTCCCCAGTATGATTTCAAAACTCTCCTCCAGACCCAGCTGCCTCCTCACTCTCGATAGCCGTCGGTGGGCCCATGCTGCCAGGGCCAAAGAGGGGATCCTCAGCAGGACCATGTGACCATGGTGGGCGGGACATTGCTGGGAAGCAGTGAGCAGGGATTGTACAATCTCCAGCGTCTCCACAGAGGTGTGTTTGTGGAGATTGTGGGAGCCGCAGATTCTGTCAGATGCAGCCATCAGAGCTACGCAGTAGTGCTGGATCAAAACTGTAGTCCGGATCACAGCGCTGTGCAGCTTAGGGAACCTGGGAGAGACAGAGAGATTGTGAGGGCCTTTTGCTCTATTTTATGTTTAGGCCTGCAAGTAATTCAAACTTTTTTATAAAGTGTTTGTGATTAAGCACTTGTGCGATTGTGCTACCTTTCTTCCAGGGCAGATGCCATGCTTTCAAAGGAGGAATCATAGCGCATCAGAGGCAGGCTGCTCCCTGAACGGGTCGACTCTAAAAGCTCTGACACACCAAAGTAACGAGTCCTCTCGTGATACAGGTCAACATCCTACACACAAAAACAAAGAACATTATGGGTGCTCAGACACTCACAAGTGTAAACCCCCAATTAATCATGTCTGTTCCAGATATGTGCCACACACAGACTTTCATCTTACATTACTGAATGCAGAGGGCCAGTGGATCTCGTTGTAGGGGCTGATACGGGTGTACTGTGTCTGCAGAGCGAAGGGGAAGGAGGTGACGTGGAGAATTAGAATGTTTGGAGCATCTCTGACCTGACGGGAGTTTAACAGCTGGTCCACCAGACCCAAGCCACTGTCTGAGCTACTGCAAGATGCACTGATTGAGCAGGAGACACAAAGATAGAGACTCAGAGAAAGAGAAAACACACTTGATTGCTTTTTGATTGAAAAACCCTCACGTTGCATTGATGGGACAATAACAAGTGAACACGGTAATTATTCTGCATCACTTCTCATATCACACACACACACACCTGTTAATGTCCCAGTGGGCATGGTCATGGACAAGGATGTAGAGTGTGTAGCAGTTGCTGTGTGCTTCCTGGATGAGGCTGTCAATTCGTGCCTGAGCACTCTGATCCATCTTGACCACATAACGCTCAGCATCCCGTTGAGACACACACTCCTGTTCTAAACCCCCAAGCTCCTGAAGGACACCTGAGATACACAGACAAAGAGAAAGAGACTGGTACAGGTCAACATAAAAACATATCATGTTGCAAAATAAGATGATTCTTCTTGTCTCTCCTTTCAAAGACAAGAATGAATAAAGGCAACTGCTGACAGTGAAAGAGCCATGTAACCAACCAGAGCTCCAGAGGTGGAGAACGGTCTGCTGAAATGTGACCTCAGAGGGCGGGACCAGGATAAGGAAGCTGACCCTGTCGAAGGAGCCCAGGTCCAGGTTCTGTGTGCTGGAGTCTGCTATGGCACAAACATGGGACAGGAGCTTTCTGGCCACTGCCAGCTGGATGGGACGTACCTCTCGCCACTCTACAGAGTACTCTATAAATCAAATGGAAGGGTTGAATCAGCAAGTAGTCAAAAGGCAAATCGAAGACATATACAACATAAGTAAGATAAAGCAAACAGAGTGTTCTAAACTTAAAAATATGATATTAGCTAATATGTGAAGCTCAAGACTATGAAATAGTATGGATTAATACTGTGGGAAAACTATGGGAGGACAGTAAATCATCTCATCTAAGCACTATTTCAAATAGTATTTTCACACTGTGGTAAGCCACAGAAATGCACTATGTACAGTGTACACCTTAACTTGTCTGTGTCTTACCTGAACAGGTGTCTTTGGGACTTGAATCTCCACCTTTAGGGCTGGGTGAGTCTTTTGAACACTGTGTGTGTGAATTCTTTGAACTCTGTGTGTCTTTTGGACTGTGCGTGATTTTGAGACTCCTCTCTTCAGCTGATTCCTGACTACTGGTTAAGGGAGATTGCTCGTTGCTGTCCACAGTGGCACTATCCAGCAGGGAATCCAAATCGCCATCTGAGAAACAAAAAGGCACACCTCATGTTGGTCAATTATGACTAAAACACACATTAATAAACCTGTACTGTACACACAAATGCAATGTAGCATGTAAAAAAAAGGTGGACACACCTTGTCCGAGAGAATTGCAGTAGTGGATGAGTTCCTGGGCAACACCAGTGGAGAGCTGGTGGTTGATTTCTTTCAGACCCTCATTGGGAGAATACATACTCTCTGCCAAGGCACGACACTGGTGTTTACCTGTAACACACACACAAAAATACACCGAAGTGAAACCTGCTTTAATCTTTTTGTTTAGTTTTAAGGACAACTTTACATCATTCATACATATACATGCATACAAAAACACAGCTCCCACCTGTGACTACCACACAGGACTGTGTTTCCTGTCCCGGTGCAGTGACAATAATGACCACGTAGTTAGTGTTTTCAAGCCGTCCTTCCAATAACCTGCTGAACGTTTGATGCATGCCTTGAGCTAAAGATCCGATCTGCTCCCCTAACACCACCACGCCCTCTCCACAGGACGACGCAGCCAGCTGGGCGAGCCAGGGGAGCTGGCTGGGGGTCAGCGTTTGTTGGCTCTGGGGAGGTAAGGAGAAATGCTGGGGCAATCCCGGCAAGGTGGATGGTGTCTGGAGACAGAGAAGAAAATGATGAGGAATTTGTTCATTTATTCTCATTCTGTCTTGTCATCAGTATTTAAGTAAAATGCTGCATGGAGAGGACAGCATGTTAAGTTTGACGTGACAGAATAATGCTTTCTGTAGTGTTAAAACGGCAGGAGTTTTGGAGAGCCTTACATAAATACTCAACATATTAAGGTCTCCTAAATGCCTGGACGATACATTTTACTTACTAATATTCTTGCATATTTGAATGCTTATTTCTCTGAATTTTAATTATTTTTCCTCAAACGTAACATTCCACAATAGGACACTTCTCTGACACACCGTCTCACCTCTATGCCATAGTGCCTCCCTTGCGTGGCTGGTGTTTGGGGCTGCTGATACTGTCTGATCTCGCTGAGGTGGGACTCCCTCCATGACCTCATGAATATCTGCTCCAAGTCCTCTATCAGGGGTACCTGGTCGGGGCCTTGGAGGAATATAGGTTTGAGACAAAGAAAATAGTAGGTGTGGTGAAGGCTAATTTTTTATAACACTGTCGTTTTATAGAACATGTTTTATTAATAGATTCATTAATTGTTATGCTGTCTTCTCCTAGTGGCCATTTTGAGGAAATGAAAAAAATCAACCACTTGCGTCCTCTCTGCGGCCCTATCGAACTGTGTATGATTACAGTCTTTATTCTGTATTCTGGAAGAAGGTTTCACACTGACCTAGCTGAACAAGGTAGTAGACTGTAAGTAGAATCTGCATCTCAGTTGACAATGGCTGAATGGGTGATGGTCCATAGTGCTGGTAGACTCTGGGAAGTGTCTGAGAGCTCATGTAACAACTCTGGAGCAGAGAACTGACGAGCACTTCACTGACATTGCCAGTCAGCTGAGGGAGTGGGCCATGACCTGTGTCAATGAGAGGAAGACAGATCAAATACATGAACACCGTGAGGTGGCGATCAGGCTCAAAAAGTAGCAGAAACACTGTCATCTGCTGTTTTTTATGTTATGAGAAGCACATACTTGATTACGACCTATGTAAGAGTTTAATTTCTGGTTCACAGGTGAATTGCATTTGTTTTGGTCAGTATGACACAAATGACAAGATAGATTGGTGGGATAAAGGTAAAGATGATTTAGAAGTGAACAGAAATGAAAAACAACATGAGATTTAGGAAGTAGTCGAAGACATAGAATATGGAGAGGGAAGGTGGATGAGCTGACAGGTGATACAAAGGGGTGGAATGAGGGGGAAGGCAAAAACGCTGAGAAACAGCCTCGGGTGTTGGCTGACCTTTAACCTGTGAGGAGAGGCGAGCTAAAATGGCCATCTGTTGAGTGGTTACTAATAACCTCACATTTTCACCTGCTTGAGAAAATCTAGTACTGACAGCCGGGTTGAAAATGATCAGCAAACTAGTCAATAATCACTTTGAATGATTTTGAACTCTGACACAGGTACAAATACTCTAATCTGTAGTCTATGACAGCATGTACTGTAGATGTGGCTGTGTGTGTGTTTGTGTGGCCACTGAAAAAAACCCAAAAAGAAAGTGGGTGCTATCATAAAAAAATGCTGATATAATTGGTCATCTGACCTTTAAAGATGACAGGTTGCAGTCTGCAGGTGTGTAGCAGCTGATCAGGGATTGTTACAGACTGCCCTGGGGGAGGAAGCAGGGTTACGGACCCCTGTGATGAACTCAGCAGGGCTGCAGCCTCTGGAGAAAGCATAGAAATACATTTGCACATGACACAGCTACAGTATTAAATAAATGTCTCGAACCAGATAATTTTCTCTAATGTTTCTCCCTTTATCTTCTCTGACTACATATGTCTCTTCTCCTCTTTTTACCTGATCTGGATCCATTTGTGATGCCAGAGGACACAGATAATGTTGATAAGGCTGATGAAGACGGCGGTGTCTTCACAGTGTTCTCTGGCAGATTGTTAGCAGATGACTCTGGCGACCAGCCCTTGTGCCTCTTTTTTGGAGGTCCAGCATTTGCATGAGGCCCTGTAGGATAAAATATAGGATAAGAATTTAAATTTATTTCAAATATTTTGTTCAATACATAAATAAAAATGTTTTTCTCCTATAAAACATTTTTTCAGTTTTTCCCCAGCTTCGGGATGTTCATAAGCTGTTGCTCCTTTTTAATATATAGGGGCATTGCAATTTCATTTGTTGAGTTAATTTTTTTCTTTTGTCATTGTCACATTTTCCACATTTCTCTTTGCTTTAGGAATGATTGCCTTCATAGCAGAATAGTGACTTTTATCATTCGAATAACCCCCAAATCAACACAACTTATACAAATAAACATAAATTAAAGCTGTGAGCAGCGTTGAGCGGGCCCTCGCCCCCATGCGTGCCTCGGGTGCAGCGACAGCTGGGCCTTTACACCGCACGCCAGTTGACATGGTTCTGGAGTTATCAATGCGCAAGTCACACAAGTGACATGTTGAAAATATCTCACAGAGTTTGGTTGAGGTGTCAGCTACTTATTGTAAGTGGCTGACTTCAGGTTAGGGTATAGCTCTCAAAAAACAGCTTCCTGTTTCATGGTGAATAATTATTCACCAAGGCAACAGCATTTGACAAGAACTTTGAGATGGATGTGGTCAACCTGCTATGAGGAGCATAAATGTCTCACTATGGAAATTTTGTTCCTAAGCTATGTGGGGTAAAAATAAAAATAAAGAAATGAAGTTTGAAACATGTCCTTTCCGGATGCCAGTGCGTGGCACTATCACTATGACTGGATATTGACATGTAAGTTTAAGAGGTTCACTTGTGAATTTTGGGACAGATCTGATCCATGTCTAGTCCATTTCAATGCTACTTCTTTTCTTATGGCGAAACATCAGTTCAACAGCACGCCATTGCCATACCGTTTCTAGGAGGAGTAAAGTACAGAGCCTGTAAACGGGTTATAAGAGACCTCCAAGAGACCTCTTTTTAAGTCTAGAGATGATACATCGGTCTCTCACATTTCGTACAGCTAGATAAAACATACGACACAGGCTGTTTTGTTGAAATTTTGTAGGGGGCGCTATTAAGACAATTATCTACAACCACGCCCCCAAACCAGCCAATACAAAACAACCCCTCTGAGAAGCGTGCCAAGTCTTGTGAGGGTTAAAAGGCTTTAGGGGGTGCTATAGAGCCAATGAGCAACCTTCAATCTTAAAAATTTCATCAAATTGAAATCGAAAGTTTTGTGGCTCTTTAAGCATCCTTAAGGCCTTAAATATCTGTTTAAAAATTTAAACTGTCGCAGGAAATGCAACACGGATGACTTCCTGTTAAGCAAAATCTCATAAAAGAAACATAGATGTGCTCTTTGTAATACGAGCAATTTTCCAACCAAATCTCATGACAATCAAAGAAACTTTGATCACGCTCGACCTCAGTCACTGCAGAGCACTGGATTTTCCACCAGACCTGAGGTCTGTGCAAATTTTCATGAGGATTCGAGTATCCTAAGAGAGATCCCATGAGTTTACTGGGGGAAAAAAAATCTGAGCAAAAACAATAGGTTCCTTGCACTTTCATGCTCGGGCTCTAATAATGTTTTAGGATGGATCTCTGTTGATACAGTAATGGAAAACAGTTGTATTCTAGTCATACATTAACCTGTCTCTTCCTCTTCCTCTCTTATGTTTTGTTGACATGCAGTAACAGCGAGACACATAAAAGGTCCATTTGTTAAAAGGGCCATGAAAAAAAAAACTACTTCAACAGGAAGGAAGCTTTTCATTCAGCGAGAAAGCAGGGGAAAAAAAGACAAGACAGAGAGGGAATTTTACAACCATGGTTAACAGAGGTGCCAGACAGAAGGAGAGGGAGGGGGAGAGTCAGAAAGACAAAGGACAACCCCCAACACACAATGCAGCTGGCTGGCTTCTGTATAGCAAGGGTGATGCACAACCACACACACACACGCACACACACGCACACACACGCACACACACACACACACACACACACACACACGCACACACACACAGGTCTGTTGGTGGTAGGAGCTTTCCCTTTCAGAGGTGTGAAAAAACCCAGGAGAGTGGCTTAAGAGAGACACAAACTGACCATGTTTACATGCACACAAGAAGCCAGATAATCCAAACATTAGACAAGCAGCAATACGTTACGTAGGCTACAATAGTCTGCTAACTTTAAACACCAAATTACATGAAACGTGCTCGGGTTTCTCATCTAAACAATGTTTCAGCAAGCAGGACACTTCACAAAGCCAGGAATAATCTGACTGCAAATGCATGCAAATGCAATGAATGATTCCTCCTTTCATTCTCTCTGCAGGTATGTGGGGCCATAAAAATGAAAGTGCACTAGATATAGTTTCTGTTTGGTTCCAAAGGTTTTTATGAATTGGATGTAGTTTCGTAAGAAGAGGAAGAACAAGACATACTTTCTTAATCCCGTAAGGAGAAAGTGAATGTTTTTTCACTCTGTGTTTGATGTTTGATGCACGTCCTTCTGGATATTAACTGGATTATAGAGCTGAAGTCACCAGTGACAGTACCTGAAGCTGAGGGTCTCCCAGGCCCTGACTGATTTACAGGCGGCTGGGCGGTGGAGGGAACAGCATGGTTGCCATTTGTCAACGAATGCGAGGCGTCAGCTATTTGTGGCAGGCCAACTGGGTCCACATGTGAGCCAGCTGTTTACAGATAGACACAGATGACAAAAATGATTTAATTGAAAAATATTCCTGTGACTTACTATTTACTGCCTTCTCTCTCTGTTACCACTGGTTCAAGAAAAAATACTTCTTTGGGCCTCGGAATGTAAACAAATAACCAACACAACAGAACATTTCTTAACAAGAACTCAGGTCTTAATGTAACGTTTTTCAAGCGAGTCTACATTTCTGTATGTTTCAAGTATAGCTTTTGGTGTATGTTACCTGTGAAGTTGCCAGGTGTGTGTGATGGTTGAGTCAGTGCCATGTTTGATGGCTGTTCATCAGATGTCACATGGCCTTCTGAGAGGCTGGACCCCATCTGTCTCATCCTGCCATCTGAAAGACACACAGACACAAACTAAGTATTTTGATATCCAGGGAGACAGAAACTTGGGGGACATTCATATATGAGAGAGCTGGAGTAACAACAGAGGCTGTTGCAAGAAGCACATTTACTAACCTGTTAACTGAGTAAACCGAGTAAAGCCTGGAACCTACTTAAAGTTAGAGCCATTATCTGATGTAAAAAGACAGTTATTTAAATAACTCAGTATAGCTGTTTCTTGAAACAGGCTGGAATTAAAAATACTATACAACTGTGGAGTGTGAGCTGTAAATCAGATGGCTCTGCAGCCAGGAGGGGAGGACAAACAAGGGAAAGTGAATGACTGGACTGGGAGGGATTTTAAAAATGCATGTGGGAGATGGCTACTGTTACTGCTTCAATCTGCAGGAAACACAGAGTATGTGTCCTATTTCTTACCTCGCTCATACCAAAGCAAAGATCCAATCAATCAAGACAGGTTATCCAACCTATGCCACTGATGGTGACCCTGCACTGTATTTAACTCAGCTCTGACACTGGTACCAAAACCATTAAAATCAACTTGTTTAGTTTCATTAGTTTCTATGAATATGATGAACTGTGGGTTGCTATACGATTACTACAGTTTAGCATTTAGTAGACAGAGTTAGCACATCATTGCTACATGTCAACAAACCCTTTTCCAGGATAGGGACTGAATCCTTGACCAAACATATTGCATATTCCAGAAAACTTTTGCCGCTTTAAAAAAGACGATCTAAAGAGATTACCTGTCAGGTAGCATAATTTCCATTTATTGTAACAAAAGATGACTAGACATTATATTAACCCCAAGCTCTGACTCATTTTACACTAAAACCTTAAGCTTCACTCTTTTCACAGAATTACAGTATTAAGAACCAAACAGAAACAACAGGATTAGGTTAGAAACACAATATCTACAGGGTTAGTGTCCTTTCTCACAGAGCTTTTCACCAGGTGGTGTCCTCCAGCCAGTGGCCTCTGTGTGCACTCTGTAGTCTCACCTTTCACCTGTTCCTAAGGCTTTAGTACCTGTCCATCTGGTCAGACCTGTACACTCACAGCTTTCCGGTCAATACAAGTCAGAGTTTTAGACTTTTAAAGATAAAGTCCTCTATCCTAGCGCATGAACTGTTCATGTGAACTGTGGAGAATAAATCCATATACCTCTCATATAAAACCCATTTTATTCAGGTTTTTTTCACATTCATTACACATTATTCTATAATGACTACACCTACATTAATTATTCAGAACAACATTGTTATATCCCAAAATATGGCAATAAGTCCAAAAAGGCAGAGTGTGATGAATACCTGACTCAGCACGCATGTACGTATGAAGGTCATCTATATAGTCATCTGAATGTCGTTCATGTTTTTCATCTGCAGTCTGACCTAGTGCAATGTCAAAGAGTGATGCAAACACTACCACACACCACAGTACATGTTTTACTGTGTTGGTCCACCACAGTATAAAATAAGCCCACCACATTTTTGATAAGAAACTTGCACAGGCTCATGCTTGTGACCACAGTCTACTTCTGTTGATAACATGCATGTACAGTGTCCTCCAAATCCCTCAAAATTAGGGTTTGTACATCATTTTACGTCAGTGATTAATAAGCTGCCAAATACAACGCATGTATCCATCTCTTACCGTGTCCCCTCCAGCAGATGGGAGCTCCTTTGACCAGCACCCCATGGTTGTTTCGGTACAGATGGTACTTCAAGTGCTTCTGTTTCTTGGGCTGGGTGCTGAGCTTCAGGTTAATGTGGTTGGAGAACTCTGTGAAATAGCGAAAGCCTTTCTCGCCACAGGCCATACAGTTCCCTGAGAAGCCTGGAGAGAACACGCATACAGCAAATGTACAATTACAATAGGCTGTGTTTTATGTATTCCTACAGTCATACGTTAAAATCTTGATAATGTCACCAATGCATTGGCATCAACTTTAAAGAAATAGTTCTACATTAGTATAAGGAGTGTTGATATTTTTGACATTTGCAGAGAGCCGAAGTTGCTTTTGCTCACATTTTTAAGATAACTAAATATAAGACATTACAAGTTAGTTTAACTTGGAAATGCAAGTTCACCTGCTGCCTTGAAAATGCAAATTATCTCAACTTGAAGATTGCCTTTGTTTCAAACAGCAGCAGTGATTATGTTTTCATGTCATCCCTGTGAGTCTCCTGCCTCACCCAGCAGTGCGTTGTGACCCCGTTCGTCTGGCAGGAAGCGGCGGTCCACGGCGCATACCAGCAGGGTCTCTGCGAGGGAGGGTGACTTCACCCCAACCAACATGAAACCAGGGGGCACATCCAAGGGATCTGATGCCAGCGAGGACAGGCGCAGGTCCCTGCCCGCCTGACAGAAGCCTGTGGTGAGGAAAAGACAGGGCTGTTATTTTCACAAAAAGAAGTGGTCATTTTTCGATTACTTTGTCTTATTCTAGCATAAATATGAATGCTAGTAATATACAGTGTGCAGACAGCTGGACCTGGATACCTTTCTGGTGCTAATTCCTCCTCATCTCTTGTCACTAAAGTTTCTAGGACAGGAAAATTACATGTTCTCTTCCTAGCAACACGAAACCAACCACACTCACAAAACCACAGAACTAACCCATGAAATTTATTTTCAATTTATTTATTTTTTAAAATTTTTATTAATTTGTGATTACACATCCAGCAGAATGCACCACCAACCAAATTCATCATATCTCCCTCTCCATATATGTGAACAAACCATCTGTGGTGCAGCTTCCCTCAGGTGGGGGCTTCATCTGATAGGGTATTGGGGGGCTGTTAGACTCCGAGCCATCTTCATCGTCCTCATCATCATTCTCTGTATGGCCTGAACAAGAGTAACAAGCAGATAGAGATGCAGTAGAGATGTTAGGATTTACTTTGGAGGAAATTAACTCTTTTGATAAACTCGCTATCACACCTTCTCTTTAGCATCTAGGCAACCCACCATCATGAGCCAAAGGCTGCTCTGTCTCGAGGTATAGCTGTGAGAAGACAGGTCGAGGCACTACGGTGTTCGACCTCAGTGATGCCTCAATGGAGTTATGGAGGACCTCCTCAAAGCGTGTGGTCCGCAGCTGGCCCGCATAGGAGTTCCCCATTGGTGTCCTGCAAAAACACAGCCGAAAGATATTTGGAAGCTGACATATATTTCATTTTGTTTGCATTAACCATTGACAAAAACCCCAGTGAGTTTTGTCTCCAGTTTAATCTTTACTACACTTAAGGTGTTGTGCTTTGTTGCTTTCAGGTGCTGAAAATACAAATTTACAAGCCTATCCATTATACTGTATGATTTAGTATGAAAGTTGTGTCCATTTCAGCTTCAGAAAGAAAAATAAAAACTGAATGTATCCCAGTAATATCTGACCAACAAGGTCACTGGAGAAAGAAATGGAGTAGAAAAAAAACATGATGAAAAAAACAACAGCACTCTGTCTGTGATAAAAGACTATAAAATAATATATCTGCTGTTTACACTAGTTGAAGCCCTGTGACATTCAGAATAAATGCACTGCTTAATATTGTCTAAGCCACACATGCACACGCACGCACGCACAGTTACATCTATTTATGCACCAATGAACAGACACAAACACTGAAATCCAGAAACACATCTACTCACACAGAAACACACACAGACCCCCCCCTCCCCCCCCCCCCACACACACACAAATAAACAGTGGTTCATAGTGGATGGCATCTGTTCAACAGCATCAGCTGCACTGACAAAGTCAGGGCACCCTGACCTAGACGCTACTCCCTCCCTCTGTTTTTCTACTTTCTCTCTCTCTGCATCTCTCTCTCTCTGGTTTCCTCTCTGGTTCGCCTCTCTCATCTGCTACTGAACAGATGACAAACATCCCAAGAAAGCTTAACATGCCCTTTTCTAAAATGTGCCCGGAACACTGTTGTTGTACATTGTTACTGTATTCATTTGTTTAACTTTATAGACATATTGTTCTTAAAGTGTGATGAAGAACAACATTTTTGAAAAATGAATGAAAAAATGTATCACTGTGTCATGCAAGACACCTCCCTACTGATTATGATTATTATTTTCATAATGTCTGTGGAGTAGTGTATACGTCACTGCTGCCATTTTCATTTTCAGAATTAGAACCATTGCCTGTACATGAACACAGTGCTGAAGGAATAAGGTTTCAGGGTAGAAGAAGAACCAAACATGTATTGTACTGCAAAGAAAAAGAAATGGGCCAGTGAGGAGGAAAATAACATGGTTGGATTGTAAACACCAAATAAATTCCTCTCCTCTAAACTAGCCAATATGCTGGCTGCTACACACACACACACACACACACACACAGAAGAAGCAACACATGACTGACTGACAAACCTGGAAGCATGAGACCGATTGGCCAGTCAGCAACCTGCAGGTCAGCTTAATGAAAGATTACAGACTTAAAGCTGATTGTGTCTTACACTACAGGTTAGCAGGACTACAGCTCCCATCGGATTGAGGTCTTGTAACCAGTGGCATCCAGGCTAAGTTTCTCTGTCTCCAAAGTGATGCATTGTATCTCTAAAATAATTAAATTTGAAAGTTAATGGAAAACCTTTTTTGCATCACCCTTCAGCAGGAAACATCTAAACATTAACCAATTATAATATGCCTCACCAAAATGAATCTCCATTTTCTAAGTGGCGTCTCAATTGTGCTGTACCCAGGCTATGTTCCACATGGAGTGGTTGCTTTTAATGTTTATCTGCCAATGCTTTTGATGAATGGGTTAAGAATGAATTACGTGTTAAAGCCCTGTGGAGTAGGTACACAGGCAAAAACTACAAAAATACCAATACTGTGAAAACAAGATGATTTGTTTCACAGTTATGCTGACACCACCCTGAGCTGCTCATGCAAATATAGGCAAAAGATACAGCATAGCCATCTGCTGTTGTGGGATACACTATTAGCAGAGCACATTAGAACTGAACACAATATTATAAAGATTAAGGTGTAAACCTCCTCTACATGAAAAGTGCCCTGAGATAAATTATGTTATGATTCAGTGCTATATAAATAAATTTTCATCTCTGTCCTTACATACCTCTAAATTTCAAAAAGCATTCTGCTTAGCAAAAATAATGCCATTTGTGACCTTGCTAAGTTGAGCCAACATTTTGATATTAATAGTTGTGGAATGTATTTACTTACTGACCCTTAGGGAATTTGCTTTTGCCTTGATCTCTATCTGCCCAAAAAAAATGAAAGCACAGCCCAGATACACTGGTTGAGACTTTCTTTAGACGTCTGCCCTCTTCTAAAATAAAAGTTCCACATGATTATGTAAACAGGCCAAGCCCATTCTTCTCATGAAATTCATGTTGGAGATGAACACACGCAAACACTCTCTTCTCTCACTCCTCTCACTCCACACCTCACCAGCCACCTTCTGCTTCCACACTTTCATATGTAAAGAAGCAGTGCAGAGTTTTAAGACTTTGCACCACTTTGTAGAGAGACAGAGGATGGAAAACAAAAAGCCCTGTCATAACACAGCCGGCAGTGAGAGGAAGTAATCACACCTTCTACCAAAGAGCGGACTGATCTTTTACAACCAGAGAGAGGAGACAGGGAGGGAAACAAGGAGAGAGGAGATGAAAGCAGAGAGGTGTATTCCACCTTTTATTGAATCCTGACCAAAATCCTAAACTTGTGACCAACTGGTAATCAAATAACCATGCACTGTAGGCTTTTATCTAAAGCTAATTCTTATGGGATTTTTTTGAGTGTTTACCAATGCTCTGGGAAAACAGCTTATCTGCAAAATATTAGGCCAAAATATTCCTGCATGTATTAAACATGCAGGTGAATCTAGCATAATGTAATGTGCATTAAAATCTAAGGGCTGTCAGGAAGCACACAAAGGAACCTACAAGTGCTGTGATTTGTATTGTTCAGTCAAAATGTCCATTTTAATCTCTAGCTGCACATGCACAGTGCTAAACAGAACCCACATTTATTTGTAAAGAGTGTGTGATCAACTTAAAGAACCTGCAGCACATAAAAGAAGACATGTAGCAGAAATGCCAGAAATGAGCAGCGTGTAAAACTCTTAAAGAAGCTTTGTTGATCTCTTCTCCTCCCATCTCCCCCTCCTTCCTCTCTCCCTGACTTGGAAGTGGGAGATCCTTTCATCTGCCGCCCCCCCCTCTTCTTCTCTGTCTCTGTCTTTCTTTGACCCTGGGGAGAGAGGCACTATTGTGGTGTTTTATGACCCCCTGGACCCCATTCCCACCACCACCACACTCAAACATACAACCTCACACACACACACACACCTACACACACAAAGTAGTTAGGATCCCTTTAACTCTGAGTCCCATGCAATAGCTGATGTACAAAAAGTAACTAAGAAAGACATCCATCACTTTAACCTACTATGATTAAGTAAAATCATAGGTTAGCATCATGTTAAGATATTTTGTATTGCAGTGATATTAATTTACTGATTAATGCCCCTACACACACATTATGTCCTGCTCGGCTCCTTGCTAATATATGCAAACCCACATAAACACTCTCTGTTTTCAGGGCGAGGATGTATTACTTTGAGGGATATCTCACGACTGCAAAGTCAAAGGTGAGTCCAGATAACAATGTTTCAGTAAGACTTTGATGTGGCCTATACCTCTAATACACATGCACACAAACATATGCAGATGCACACACACACACACATTCACACCCACACACACGCTCTCTCATGGGCTCAGGCTCAGTGGACACAAAGGGCTTGTCTTAAGGGGTGAAAGGTCATCCTGGGAGAGGTCAGATAAGAACCCCAGGCTCTTTCTCTGTTGGCCAGGCCCACATACCAGTCGTACACACTCACAAACACATGCAGCATCCCTGCTATTCTTGTTTTCTGTTCAGTCTGACAAGCGGGATTGCAGTCTTCAGCCTCCATCGCACCCCACATTCAGTAGCTGATCATATTACACAGTCACACACACAGACATGCAACAAATGCATATATAGCCTACATATATGAGTGGTGATGTTTGTGTCTGTGGATGTGTGTGTGAGAGAGATAGAGAGAAAGAAAGAGAGAGAGACATGAGGCAGAGGAATGTCGAGTAGTGTCAGCTTGTCAGTGCAGCACCTCTTTCAGATCTGAACAGTAGGTTTAAGAGAGAAAAACTTCAGGCTTTGCAGATGCTGTGTGATCACTGACCCACAGCAACATATGCAAAGGGATGTCAGTTGTACACACACACACACACACACACACACACACACACCCTGTGGACCCTCAGATGGGCTCATCACTGACCAGTGACCCACATCAAATGCTCTCATTCACAGTATGCTCAACAGATACTGGATCAATGGCCAGCTAGCCAACTGGTCAACTGCTCAGGCAAACCCTGAGCAGCCGTTCAACTACACATCCACACACATAGAACTGGCCAGTCACTCGGATAACCTGTCAGCTCTGCCAAAACACAGAATTTCCAACTTCTTTCCTGTTTCCAACCTTCAACTAATAACTTACAAACAATGATTTTTGTACTTATACGTAATATACAGTTGGCCCTAAGTTTGCCATGTCAGTCTATGCAGCATGTAAAACTAACACATGAAAAACACTGTCAGCTGTGAGTTATAGTGAGACAATGCAGGCAAACTCACAGACATGACGTCAGTTTGTCTACATACTCCACAGTTACTATCTTCTAGAGTTAGTGTAAAGAAATGGTTAGAAGGCTCTATAAAAGCTGCCTGAATATTCAGTGTCTGCTTTGCCTGTTGGTTCACTATCATGCTCAACGTCCTTGAGCATTTTTTCCTTCTTTTCTGTCTATCTTGCATAACTCCAGGGGAACATGTGTTGTCTACAGGCATGTGAATCTGGCTGCAAGTGTACCTTAGTATGGTTTTAAGCCTTTCAGCTGCGGGAGGTGTCACAAACTTAAACTGGTTCATAACCTGAAAGATCCACATTGTCATGAGTTACATCAAGCAGTGTTTGCGTGATTTAAAATGTTTTATACCAGATCTTAGCCAAGGGAGATGTGGAATGTTCACACATGTTGCTAGGCATCAAATGTTATGAGCAGTTGACACAGACTTTCAGGTACATGCACAAACTGTATCGGCACACACAAACTGCAGCAACTGTATAAAAACAATGGCCAATAAAACATGTTATTAAAACAATATTAAAGGATCTATTTTAGAAATGTATTTACAGAGATGCACAGTCACCTATTCGGTAGGCTACATCTTGTACTGCATAGTTGTTAATAACACAGTGCAGCATTGAAGTTTACCAAAAAATCATAAACTGTGTTACATAAGGGCAACACGCACATTCTGTTAAAAGTTTTTAGTGATAGCCGTAACTGCTTGACTCAAATATGTTTTTGAATACGGAATTAATTTAGGAGCTGCAATTGGAATATTATTCAGTCCTAAAGTATTTATATTACAAAATAACTACTAGACTAGACTAGGCACAGAAAAAAAAAACATTGTACAATATGGCATGGAGAAAACATTTGTTGTCACTGGAAAAGTCACACATTGTAGCAATGGTACCCATGCATACATTAAAAAGTGGTTGAGAAAATTAGAAAGGAAAACAGTGTGGTAGGCCTATACATTTTTTGTATGAAACAGGTTTACCGCTAGATCCCTAAACTGCTCGTTATATAGACAACTGTCCTTTAAAGTGTAATGACAGTGAGGATAAACATGAACAAAGTGTGAAAAGCGCATGTATAGCTACCAGAGGTTTTTCCAGCAAAACCACAGCACCACAGGTTAAACCCCTTCCTGTTTCTTAACAACATCAGCAACAACTGCTTTCCATCACCAAGAAGACAAGGTATCTTGGTGTGCTCTACCTGCAGAAAGTAGGCTTCTACGGTAAAACCAAAAAATGCGAAAACAACAGCTGAAAAGACTTACGTCTACAAACCAGCGGGGGAAGCAAAATAATTAGTCTTCATGAAGAACCTGCAAGTTGATCCAACACGATGTCACCATGTCTCCAGCGCGAGACCTACGACGGGACTGGGTGTCGCTCGTGTCATCACCTCTGATCCTCGGCGACGAATGGTCCCTCCCTCCTTCTCCACAGAAATGGTATGGTCCGATTTCACTCTTTTTTCCCCATGCCCCCCACCCACCACCCCTCCGCATTTTTTAACCACCTAATGATTGGTACCCGGTTGTAACCCGACTCATTTCTCTTTTTAAATGTGATGCCAAGTCCTTGTATGATGAACACAACATGCAACGATTGAAATATTAAAAGCGTAAAAGTTTAGATACATC
Source organism: Lepomis gibbosus (assembly GCA_029875015.1). Lineage (NCBI taxonomy): Eukaryota > Metazoa > Chordata > Actinopteri > Centrarchiformes > Centrarchidae > Lepomis > Lepomis gibbosus. The sequence continues at coordinate 6,859 of JAPMOB010238976.1, read as the reverse complement.
AGTTATGCTAAATCAGACAACGCCTCTGAAAAAAGCCAACATAACAAACAGTAAGCTGTAGTCGACGTGGTCTGAGGTGCTGTTGGGGAGCTACGTTTTTCTGTTTTTCTCCCAAGATCCATTGTTGTTCTAAGTGGTTAATTAATGAGGATACATGGGCCAAACCAGAGCCGTTAAATTAAATAAGACTAAATGAGCATGTAAACACAGGCCCATCTGAAACTGAGTTTTTCAGAACATCAGACCTGCTCTTCATAAAAATAAGACCCTGGAAACATGCAACGTCCACCCATGAATCAGGTGGGGGTTTTTTTTTCTTTTGTTGGTGTTGTTTATTTTGAGGTTGTTGTTTTTTTGTTGTTGCTGACAACCATAATATCATTATATGATACATATCCAGGATCGGCAATCAAATAATTAATTACTTACATACTTTTACGTAGCTCCTAAAATTAGGAGTATTTCGTTGCATTCCTTTTTTTGCAATAGGCTATATTCAAGTAAATTTGATTAATAGCCGTACTTATAATCGGTAGACTACATCATTGGACATCAGTTCAAATCACGAAGAACTCAACAAAACACCTTTAACGTGTAGTAGTTGTAGTAGCAAACCATCTTCTCACATTATTGGCAAACGTAACAAAATTAACTGTGTGAGTTTTATCAGTTGAGTCAAGTAAAACGTTTCTGGTCATTCATAGACATCTGTCGCCCTCTATTGGTTAAAACGTGGCCTTAAAGTGTACAAGCAGGAGAGGAGACGCAACCTCCCAATAAAATATCGTTCGCCCCCCCACCACCACCGCACACACACACACACACACACACACACACACACACACACACACACACACACACACACACACACAGCATCTGCAAAAAGGTAAATTTTCCCAGGTAAATTTGTCTAGCCTATCCTAATTGGCAAACACAGATACAGCCACAAAACTCAACAACTTTAGTTTCTTTGTATGGCTCAATCCATTTATGTCAGGCAATCAGTGTGGCAATGATGCAAAATTACTCTAGGTTCAGGTGACATATTTGCTAATATGATTTATAACAAAAATCATTATGATTTTTACTCCAAACGTGGTCATAAATGGATGAACTGAACAGTATTTCATATGAAGATTAATGTTTAGGTTTTCTAATAAATATTTTTACTGAATTGCGGTGTCCTTGTGGCCACAACAGACAAACAGGTGAGTACGTAACTAACAGACAGACACGTGGGTATGTAAGGGGCATTATAGCGCTAATTTCTCCATGTCACGTTGGCAGAAACTATTTCTGGTTTTACATTCACCATACATCACTGCAGACCTATGTGCAAGGTGTTTGATATGGAGGCTTATGCATTAAATTAAATTTTTCATATTTTCTAAATTGTGTGCCTACATATACATCCCAGAATTCCCCCACAGTATTCTTATCTGCCACAAACCAAAAGATAGTGAGGTCACTGATCAGTGATTTATTTGATATGTTCGGAAACCCTGACTCGGCTGAGCCATGTCACATGGCACAAATTTAATATTTTATATATATGTATATATGTAGATTGTAGATTCAACAAGAGAACATAAAAATTCCTTTTGTTTTTAAAAATCTCACAAAACCATAATTTCTCTCAGTTACAGTGATTTATGGCATGGCGAGTTATGGCAACTCTGCTAGACACAGCGTTGCAGTTTAGTCTTTTAGGGCAAGCAACGTGAGCAATTAGATGTGTACATGAGTTGTAAACAAATCCTCTGTGTAATCATATGACCTACTACACTTATTTGGCAGAGAACAAGTAGCTTAAAAAGGTTTACTATACTCATCAATTACATTCAAAACTTTGTGCACAATTGAGACAAGTAGTGAGATTTTAAGTTGAACTATGAAATATCAAAGTTAAAGGAAAACTATCAATACTTTACTAATGTTAAATAATAAAATTGTTCATCATGACTAAAAGATAATTATCTTTAGTTAGAAATTTTAAATTAGTTAAAATCCTAACTTTGGTTATGTGACTTATTTATTTAAAGTGATTTACTCACTATCAAATCCAAATAGCAATCCAATAGCAACCAAAATGGTTTATCCATCTGCTAAAATAATAATGTAATTTAAATCATGATTAATTTAATTCATTTATTGGTTGCTAAGACTCTTGACTTTCATTCCAAAGCGATAGCTAAATCATAAAATTCAAAGGATATTTATAAAAAGCGTGACCGTTTTCCACTGCGGTCCTCCCTCCTAATTACAGCTTACATTTTGTCACTGGGAATCTCATACTTCATCCTTTCCGCTGCCCCAACTGGGCAGTGCCAATCTGTACAGTGGCATAGCCATGCCACGCCAACACAACATCCCCTGATGGGAGAACAGGTGTTGGACAGGGTCCAGTGGAGCAGAGCAGAGCGGGCTGCCATGATATATCAGGTAAACTGGCCAGTACCGACTCCTCTGGCCCGGGGGAGGGGGACCCAGCCATTTATTAAGTGTGTGTGGGTGTGTGTGTATGTGCACACGCGCGCAGAGGTTCTATGAGGGCGCCAGCAGTACAACAAGGAGCCCCAACAAAACTGATTGGGACCCAAAGACTCAACAGGGAAGCAGACTAATCTGGGAAATCCCCGAACAAAGACTATATATTTCAGTTTGAAGAAGTTCAACATTTTACAACCCACAAATGCAGTGTTTTTCTCATTTTGTACCATGATATGACACAGAGAGATATGAAATTAAAATAATGCTAATGTTTTCTTCAGGTCTTGTATAGATTGCTGACAGAGATTTTTTGTTCTGAGTTATCTAAAATATAAGAAGAATATATATGTTTGGGTTTTTTTGCATTATACCTAAACATATTTTTCCTAAACTTTGCGTGGCCTTAAACAGCTCCCCATAACCCATTTCTGTTTCCTGACTCAGACCTTAAGAAACTGCTTTATTAGGTTTTTGAGATCAGTTTCTTAAGTCCCTTTACTGCTAATTTTACAGCCAAAATGACACTGGGTATGATGATTTGCTCAGTCGCTGTGGAGCCATATTGGCCGAGGCAAGGCTTGCAGTTCCTCTTAATGGGTTGAATATAATATTTTATGTCCCGTTGCTATAGCCACGCTGCTTAACTTGATGTAAACGTGATGTAAAAATAGTCAGGCCCATTCATTTTAGTATAAATACTTCACTTCGCTTCAAGACACAGAACTGAGCTGTATGTTAAACATGTCTATTTGAATGTGCCCCGCAAAGGGAAAAGGTATTGCTACTTTACACATAATGACGGCCCAGGTCGTTTGGCTGAGAATAATGGCGGTTTCGCTGTAAAGCATATCACTCTCATTAGGTCTTTACACACTGGTCGTGCCTAACTGGAGATGCACTTGCCTGGACACACATGCATGCCTTCACACACAGAGTGCACCCACATGCACACAAACACACAAGCACACGCACACACATATCCATCTCCAAAGTCATTAAATCCCTTTGAAAAGAGGCCTCATTTGAGAGGAGCAATAAAATTTTTAATCATTTTATTACCAAAAGAGTATTTAACAAGTGGGTAATGAAACGCCAAAGGCAGGTTAGCTGAGTTTAACCTTCATAGAGGAAGCCATGTATCACATGCTGCCCCGAGGCATGGTGGGACAGAAATGTCATCCTCCATTATCCACCATACCTGAAGTGTGGCGTTGGCAGGCAGGCGTCTCGCTCTGCAAGGCGAGGCTGACGGGAAATTAGGGGGAATTCAATTAATGGACGTTTTTTACGCACCAGGGATAGGGCACAGCTACACATACACACACCTTTATGCGTGAGGCACACACATCGTAACAAAAGTAACACACGCGCATACCTCAAAGCATATCCTACACATCTCCCGGTGTGAGGGGCTACTGACGGGACAGGAGAGTGAGAAGAACACATGTTCTTTACAATCACTCTGTCTCTCTCTTTAGCTGTCTTCCCTTGCCTTCTCTGTTTCTCTCTTGACAACTCTACTACTTAACTTTCTGTCTTCGTCACTCTGTTAGTTGAGAGTTGGTTCTGTTGAATCTCCTTCATTCTCTGTCTCTCTCATCCCGAGGTGATAGTATAGCGGGGTCGCTCCACTGCTTTCCCTCAGCAGGTCAATTAAGGAGAAAATGAGGCAGAGGGGGACACTCTCAGTCTGTCACCATAAAAGAACCATACCTACCTACCTACCTATCTGCCAATTGCTCATATGATATACCGCTAAACTGCCCTGCAGTGTAAGTGCAAGTCTGACTGTGTGTGCGCATAAAAAAGAAAGCCTGGTAGAAAAACACAGAGGGAGCCAGAAAGCAATCCAGAAAAGCAATCGCCAAGTCCTTAAGGGAGGGGAAATACACCGGCCACCTCTGGAAGCACCAAATACAGGCCCATACATTATATCTTTCAATTTCTTTTGACACAGGAATAATTTATGGCTGATAACAAAAATACTCTATTTTCAATAACAAGCTTCCACGGTACTTAGAGGGACTGGCCCCCAAAGTTAATTGAAAAGTGTCCTGGCTCTCATTTGCATAAGAAACACATTTAAAGGTGAAAAATTATAAATAAATATGCAGCCACCTGTGAAATATGGCTTTTGGCCTGCTGGTCATTTATAACTTTGCCTTTAATTACGTGACAGGCTGGGGTTCTGCAGCTGTAATGAGAGGCTGGAGTGATGGAGAGGAGTGTGTGAGAGACAGAGGGCTATAGGTCATTTAGTGTCTGAACAGGCAAACATGCATGCAGACGCACACAGATGGACGGATGCACACGAAGGTGGAAAAGATATTGTAAATGTACGGACACACACACACACACACACACACACACACACACGCACAAGTGCATCCACATGGTCATCCACACAAAGATGGACCAGTGAAAAAACTATACACACATAATCCCATTAGAAAATGTAAAAGGTTTTCTATGCAGTAGATTTTGATGATTTATAATACAAATTATTATGGTAGCAGAACCTATTACCTTTTGATATCCAGTCATCTGTTACAGTGTAGACGTCATTCTGTCAAATCTCTTTGCCTGGATGTCCAGACCAGAAGGGTTTACACACATTGTTATGGCGAGTGACTAGTTAGTTGTGGATAATTTGACTTTATCTCAATCTAAATCCATGACTGGGCAACCTTTTCCAAATTACAAATAAACACAGTAAAGCAAAGCAAAACAAAACAAGCAGACCACAGAGGGATAATAATTCCCTAACTGGTATTTTTTTCTTGTAATGATAATCACTAATTCACTGTATTATGAATTTACTTTGTCTCAACCCTAAAAGAAAACATCAAACTGCTCTGGATATGTTGTATTTGGCGACACCAGCAACTGTAAACATTAAATGACAGACATATTAAAGTAATTAAAGTGCCATACAGAGAAGTTATGACAAAGTCAGGTAGAGAGACAGACAGGTAGGCATTACAGAACATCAGACAGATAGTTACACAAAAGACTGGGTGGTGGATATGCGGCATGTAGCACTTCTGTCTCAGTGTCTCATCCCTCCCTCCCTCCTTCTCTTTTATGCATAAAGAAAACAGCTTGCATTGCCCTGCAGGTACTACCAGAGCGCTGTGCCTCCACGCGCCGCTTTCACCTTCACACCTTCTCTGCGGTCACTTCCCGGTAGAGCTTGCTTCGCAGCAGCAGCACTTCCTGGGGTGTTCTTTCTTTCTCTCTCTCTCTCTCTCTCCCTCATCTCCTTTTTTAACCCTCTTTCTCCATCTCTGAATAGCAGTAGGGAGGGAAGGAGGGAGGCACAAGCATGCCCCAGTCCAGCTCCCTAAGTCCTATTACAAGTAGAAGAAGGCGATATTTTACCATTTCACCCCCCAGAAATATTACAAGATAGACAAGCAAGCGGGGGCTAATCCCTGGGATGAAATTAGCAGCAGAGGGGTTAGTGGCAGGATGGAGGGATGATAGAAAGTGGGGCTGGGGCGGGGAGCTGAGCCCAGCTAGAGGCAACTCGTCCACAGGGATAATTACATGATGCTCCCGGGATCTGTCTGTCTGTCCGTTGACTATGCTGGGCTGGCCTTCATTTTTGATGGCTCTATTTTCAACAAGGAGGACTAGTTCTCCCCCTCTCCTCCTTGTGCACGTGTGTGTGAGTATTGGTGTGTGTGTGTGTATGTGTGGGGGGGGGATTCTATTCCTCCAGTGCTTTAGATACATAGTAAAAGCTATTAAAATTGAAATTGTTCTAGGGGCAGTGAGCGGACGGGGGAGAGAAGCGGCACACTCAACCCCCATGACAGACTGTTTAATAATGGGCGAACTGTGGGGTGTGTGTGGGTGTGTATGGGAAGTGAGCCTATGACCCACCTGGCAGGCCTGGTCAGTATTTGTTATTATTTCAAGCAGTATTGCCTTTGCAAAAATCTAATAAAAGTTTGTGTGTAGTTTTAAAATATTTTTTTTTGCTCAGTTTTTGCTCTACCTGTCTAATACAAGAGTACCTGTACTTCTTTTTTATCTCTGCAAGAGTACCTGTTATACATTTTACCTTTGTTTCCCCCCATAACAATTACAATTACATACAAAACAAATAAAAATAAGAGTAAAAGCAGAAACAGTGAAAGATCACAGCGTTATTTTAATGTCCCCATGTTACAGGTTTTTGTGAGTAGGTTTCCCTCCCTCCTTCCCTCCCTCTCTCTGGTCAGTGGTGGGAGGTGAGCGTGGCAGCAGAAAGCTTTGACCAGCACACTGACCCCTCTCTAGGGAAACAATGACTTTGAGAAGGCTGGAACACACACACACACACATACACACACACACACACACACACACACACACACACACA
>JAPMOB010238956.1:0-29272 GCA_029875015.1 Lepomis gibbosus | reverse complement strand
AGAGTGTGTGCTGTGAGAATTGGTACATTCTTGCACCCTGTCTCACACACACACACACACACACACACACACACACACAAGTAAATCTGTGTGGCTGAAGGACCAGGCACTGTAATGGCCTGGAGGCATGTGTGTGTATGTATGTGTGTGTGTGTGATTTTAAAAACACCCTGAGCCAAGAGAGGTAAGTCTCCAGACGCATCACCTGAAGGCTTCCCGCCCCCCACCTCCCCCCGCTCTCATCACACTCACATAGCCGATCTCTCTTCACTTAATCCAGTCTCGGAGACGGACGCCTCACTCCATTACAAAGCTTCAGGAGGATTGAGCGAGCACAAATATTAGAACCGTCCTCCTTAAATTGAGTTGCTCTCAAATTTTGCACACAATGCCTCAGTCAGCTGAAAGCCTGAAAAATCCCTCTGTACCTCTGTAAGCTCTTCTCTGATCCTTTTTTGAAGATGATTTGATAGTTGAAACCAGTATATGTTCTTAGCTTCCACTTAGATTCGCCTGTTTGAGATACTGTAGGGAACACAGTTTACATTCGAGGCAGCTTTCAAAACAGCCAATGTATTTATAAAGCCACGTGGACTTTCAGTCTGAGATGGTGACAGATTCCCTGACAGTTCCCTGAGAAACTGACACTTATGGGTGTCAGTGCATAGGTTTTCATTTAAAAGCAGGAGAATCAGTCAAGGTTTTCCACTGCAGGTTTTGTGGAAGGATCACCTGTTGTGTCTCTCTCTCTTCCCACGTTGCACAGATACAGCTAAAGACTGAAAATGTACATCTTTTCAGATCGTTTTCATGACGCCTTTATGTCAACTGATTGAAGAAGGCCGAGATCTGGATGAAAATTCTAAAAAATAAAAAAAAAAGGCTAGCAAATGAACCTTTTTTTGTTAAGTTTAAGAATTTGCTAAACTTTTATCTAGTTTTGGTGGAACCATATCACATGATCTCACCTAGTCATTAATTTATGAATTTTTAAGATTTTAATAAAATTAGCTATTGGCATTTTTAGTTTACGTGTGTTGAGTTTTATTAAGTGTTGTAATGAACACATTTAAGTGCAGTTCACTGCGTATATGTTATATAATTCTGTGAGATATACTGATCCTGGTATATTAATAATGTCATAATAAAGATTTCAAACATATTACCCAGCACTACCTCCAAGAAGAGTGGAATTTACAGTACAGTTTCTTACGGTGCACTTCTAAGAGATCAGTTTCTTTAGGTGGCTCTATCCCTAACAATGGTGGTCATCAATTGTCGTCAACCCAGTTATTCTGCTTACTCCATTAAGCTGCTCCTGTTAGAAACAAAACCGTAGAAATTCTGTCACTGCATCGAGCAGTGGTTCCCAAAGCGGATATAATGTTGATTACATTACATGTGACAACAGAAGAAATAAGCTAGAAATATCAAATTCACCATATCAGAAAGCCTCTATAAAAGGCAGCGATGCAGCAGCTAAAGACATGACAGCTCACAGTTGTCAGTGTTGCAGCTATCAGGCTTGTGAGTTTACCAGGTACAAAACAGTCAAGGAAAGGCCATCAGAGCAAGCGATGGAAATATTTGTGACTGTAAATCAAGCTCAAACTAATGCTAATACATCTCAGCCCTCAGAGAGTATAAATCCATCCATCCATCCATCCATCCATCCATCCATCCATCGTCAACCGCTTATCCTGCGTACAGAGCCGCGGTGGGGGTGGAGCATATCCCAGCTGACATTGGGCGAAAGGCGGGGTACACCCTGGACAGGTCGCCAGTCCATCGCAGGGAGTATAAATCAAAACATGAATTTTGTCGTTAGATGAAAAGCATATTTATTTATATTTTTAATTGGTGACTTTTTTTAACAGCTGACAGTGGAGATAACCAAACATTACACTGTTTGCGTAACCAAATATTGTGACAAAATGGCAAGTCAAGCAAATGCTAAGAATTTGGTTGCTTTGGAGCCAAAAAATGCATCAGATGGAAATCTACGCCCCGCTGGAGAGCTTTCCTTCCTCAGCCACACTTTTTCCATATTTATCTCCGGGAAAAGGCGGACGTGATGAAAACCAGCAGGCTCTGGCATTCAGTGAGATGATTAAAATGTTCATTAACACTGAGCCGTCCAGGTGATGAAATCTGTCACACACCCATGCCGAGCCCACATAGAAACGCCTGTGACATATGACGATGCAGACGCGACATCGGGCGGTGGCCACCTGGCCCCACCTGTGACAAACAATATGCAAGCCACCTCTCTTGTGCCAGGTGAATAAACAGTGCGTGTTGTATTAATCGTCATATATGCACACAAACAGACCACCCTCCGCTGAATAAATGAAAGTCCCTCACACCTTTGAGCTGGTAAACATGCCCAATCTGCTGGATTAAGACCTGAGAGGCTAAACAATGTGCCCGGCTACTCTGGCTATGATCTGAGGCTGCGGCTAAGAGTGTGGGCAAACTCAATTCACGTAGAGAATGACTCATCATTTGCTCTTTTACAGTCGGCCTACTGGGACGTAACTAAGTTTATAACATAAACCACTTACACACCAATTACAACAGTTTCATACCCACCTACAGCCGCTAATGCACACTTTAATTTAGACCTCACACACAGCATCTCACCTACACTCACTCACATGGGACTTGTCCACAAAAAGACAATTAACACTAACACAGTATATGAACATGCACACATATGCACATTCGCCCTGACAAAACACATACCTACACACATTTTCTTTATAATGACCCCCCTCTCGCCACTGTGACCTGCTTTTCTCACACTAACCCCCCAAACACACTCAGCTACTCATTAGCTAGCAAGTAATGAAAATCCACCTCCATAATAACACATATATACGCGCACATACACACCTTTTGTTCGTTCAAACAAAAACAGGTCAGCCCCAGAAAACAATATAACTACACACATCCCATATTTTTATTAACATGCTAACACATCATCTTACTTTAATGTATAAACAAGGCAGGCTTCTCCACATAAACACACACACACACACACACACACACACACACACACACACACAGAAGAATGCCTGACCTCCCCGAGGCCCTACAAGGGCAAAGCGGAGCGCACAGAGGGACAGTAAACGCAGATCTATGTGTGTAATGAATAAGTTACACACTCCTATTAGGGCAGGCAGCGGTGACAAATGCCTCTCATTCACTCATTAGGCCACTGGCTGTCAGAGGAAGCAGGAGAGACCAAGGCGAAGCAAGGGAAGCTTATTGGGTTTTTAAACGGCCATGTAATCCATTTCCTTATTGGAGATGAATAAGCTGCTGTCCGCGGCGGGTTTATTTATGGGCGAATTAAACACGTACGCAGTGACAAAAAGCCGAATGAATCACAGCGCTAGGTCTGCCACTGTTCAAATCTAATCCTGGTGGGGAAAACACAGGTGAGGGAGGGGAAAACAAACAGGAGAGGTTCTGTTTGAGTGTATTTACACATTAAGCATTAATCACAAAAAACTGGGGGAAATCGCTTGAAGAAATAAAAGTACAGACACTAAGCAGGGCTTACAAAAACATAATATATTTGAAAGACAAACATATTTTTAAAGTTACTTTCAGGCAAACAAAAAAAAATCACAGATCTAATCCATAAGCATTTGAGCAGACAAAAAAATCACATACAAGAAAAAAAAAGGTTTGGGTCACTCCTTCCCATTTTTGCTATTACTACAAATAAAATCATTAATGTAATGGAATAATGGACTGCGTAGATAAGAATGAGAGGAAATAGAAATATCACAGCGCTCTTTACAAGAAAATGGAAAAGAGAATTCCATCTCCGCCAGACAAACTGCCCTCTGGCCCTTTATCTATCTCCTTTGTGTGTGCCCGGCCAGCACTTGACAGGTTAATAACTCCTGATCCCTATCCTATCGTGGGTAGGCCGATCTTTTTTATATACAGCACAGCAGGCCAATTTCAGCTGACCACGTGGAGCAATAAGTCATCTCAGCGGGAAGAGGTGATACCCGTTTTCCTGAGGTTTGGTGACTATCCCCCCCTCCTGTTGGGAGAATCTTTCCCCTGGGTAAAGCTGTCGGTCAAACACCAGCCGGTCAACCAGTCAGCCATCAAATCTCCCCCTGGGAGAACGAAACGCCCTGAAACATTATAAAGTATCTCCTGAGAGACAAAGAGCTTCCGCATGAGACAGTGCAGGTTCTTTGAAAAAAAAACAACAATGCTTTTGTATCCAGTCACTGCCCTTGTTTCCAATCCTTACCCTCTATCATTGACTTCAGACAAAAACACTCTATCTCAAGTCACACAGTCCTTGCCTTACTGTTTCTTACACACTAACCTAACTTAAGTCAGTGAGCAGCCACTTAAATCAAAAGACTTCTTTTCCCAGTGACCTACAACATAAGAGCCCGAGAGAAGAGCTGCCACATTCACATGAACGCACCCCGACCACCACCAAAATCACCACTATGCATCACTGTAAATTAAATTACCTTTGGGTTTTGGACTGAACGGCTGCACTTTGGATAGGGGTCTACTTATCCTTGGCTCTACAGGGATCAAGTCTGACTGTACTTTGGTCCTTTAATATCAGCACTCTGTGTATTTTATGGTCGGGTAGGTCCATTTTGGATGGGTCCCAAACAGAGAAAGTTGCAGAGAGTCAGTGCGAAATGATGAAACTGGCTGCAAACGCAGAGCATCTGGTTGAAAGAATGCATTTTAGATGTGTGTCACATGACAAAGGTTTTAAAATCCAAGCACAAACTAACCACTATAATAAATAGTGCAGTCTCCTTCAGAGGACTTGCATCATAGTAATATGGAAAACAATACACTGCTCTTTAAAGGCTGCTGATTTAGGTTCAAAAAACGTACTTTCTAGACTTATGTTTGCGCAAACCTTTAAGGATCTTGCAGAGCCAGGGGAGCTGTGTGAAACTGGGTTAGTGTGTGTGTGTGTGTGCGATAATTCTACATGTGCTGCTCTGTGTCGCGCCCTGGAGATTTGTCTTCATCTAAATGTGCCTTACAGTAAACATGACTGTCACCGTTACACCCCACAGGTCCTCTGGGGTTCGGCTAATGACCTCTCTTAATGACATACGCACATACACCTACCTAGAGCACTTAAATATTCAACTCACTTTGACGTTTCACAAATTGGATGTACTCTCATGTGGCATGTAAAAACTATGTACATCCTGTCGTCTACTATATGCAGATTTTCAAGTTGCATTCACGCATCTAACACATGTGCACAGTATTGTAATTCACATTCATATGAAGAACACAAAGTAACCCAAACATACTATTCTCTCATATGCAAGTATAAGTAGGGATGGGAAATCCCCTGAACAAACAGAGATAGACGGCATCACGCGGGAAACAATAATTATCACTCCTCTGAAACAATAGAAAGGAGAACTGTCTTTTGTGGGATGTCAGTGGGGCTGACGGCGCCTAAGGAGCGTTCGAGAGATCACGTCTGCAGCGCTATCATTAGACAGGAGGGGTTTTCAAAAAAGCAGCGCACTGATCACGGGAAAGCATGCTGACAGCACATGAAAAAGGGCGCTTGTGCATCAATTCATCCTCAGATTTTTATTTTTTTTAAACCCCGATTTTTGCTCTCCGTTAACTGCTCACACATTATTCCTCCTCCTTTTCTCCCAACACACACACACACACACACACCAGCAGACTGGGGTAGTCAACATCAAAGTATGACGGAACGAGGCACATCATTAGCGGGAAAAGACAGAGGCGAGGGAGGATGAAATCATTTAGACGCCGCCGTGGAGAGGGAATTACTACGCCTGTCGGGATGAGCGGAGCGGGGATGGAAGGAGAGGGAAAGACAAGAGGGGATGACGGAGGGGTGAGAAAGGAGAGGGAAAGGGCACAGATGATGGGAGAATGAAAAGTCACCACGAGCGACAGAGATAATGAAAGCTATAAAACGAGAAAACAAACAAGAGGAGAGCCACAAACACAAAATTACAGCATAGAGGCCTGATGCCATATCACAACAGGTTTGGGTGATGGCTATTTCCAGATGATATTTACGTCTCTCCATGTGTAAGGGAATCACCGTATCTCGTTCTAATCATCTCCCATCGTCAGTGGTCCTCCCTACCGTGCTCTCCGGTGTCAGCCGGCCTTTTTTGACAGGCTGAACGCGGTAATTGCTAGGAACCAGAGATGTGAAGCCGTTGTGATGTTTTACACATGACGCCGTTGTAGGCCGAGGTTGCACAGGTCTGTGCTTGGTTAACAGCGGGGGGTTGTCAAAACGCCTGGCGCCATCGTTTGAACTCAAAGAGAAGAGAAAACGCAGGATAACTTTTCCATAAAAGATATCATAAAATGTTTTCTTTCAGTCAGTGGGTGATCCAGCTTTAACATGCATCATGAAGGAAAACACCAACTTTTGTGATCACTAACCCAGTAGTGCCTTGTTGGGTGGCTTGCTTGCCATTTTACTGGGAGATGGAGAGTTGACATCAATTTCTTCTCTGTGGAGGTGCGCGGAAGTCCCCGCAAAAAAAACCCCACTTCATCGAGTTTTCAATTAAAAAGGTGTTTTATTTAAAAAACTGTGTCATCTTTGCCGCCAGATAGTCACATGTAGCTTTGCCTACATGTGCTTGGTAAGCCATCAATCACGAATCATCTAGTTTTGTTCATAGTTGTCGGCTGGACACGCTTATTTAAAGTTGAATCATGCAAAGCTATCATAGAGGAGTCACAGAACCACATTATAAGGCTGTAAATGCAGTTTAATCGGTCACCTTTAAATAAAGAACGTGTGACATCTGGAGTTGGGGAGGAGGTCAAAGATTTCATAGTTTAAAAGACTTACTCAACATTGATGATAAAACGTCATCATTCAGTTGACCATCAGAGATATCTAAGCATAAATGCCACAGCAAAATCTTGAATCGTGACCATGATTCTTGGATATAAGTGTACATAGAAGTGATTTCGGCCACCACTCACACAACTACTGGCTGTGACTGCGTGTTTCCAGCACTGCTGTACATATCGGTGTTGCCATGTTTTCATCACATATAGAAATTACGACAAAAATGATGTTGTAATAAACTGGAATTTTCTATTTCTCTATCGCATAATTGAATAAATAATTGAGACACAATCTCTAAAATGAATTCTGGATTTATTGCATTATTAAAAAGGGCTTACAGCACCAAATAGTTGTTTGTTCTTACAACCTCTTTAAATGATAAAACATTATTAACTTCTAAGTTCTACGTATCTCTTTACCTCTCTGTCTCACAAAAACATGCAAGAAAACTCACAAACACACAAACCCTTCGGGGCGTCACAGATAACCGCTCTCCCTGCTATCCCCCAAAATGCAATTAGCCATTATGTGGCCCTCTATAATCTGCTGTGTTCATTTTATTTGCTTTTGATACAGCAGGGGCTTATCTCCAGTCTTTACACAGAGCACCGCTTACATCCCCCGGCAACAGGAAAACAAAGTCAAAGTTATCAAATCTACGCAAAAAAAAAAGAAAAAGGATAAGTCAGAGTAAGAGAGACAGAGGAGTGAGAGGCTCACTATGTTTGACAGGGCACAACGTAAAAAAAGGGAGGTTAGTCAGCTGAGCCCCTGAGAAATGCCTCAGAACTGATCTGGGATATGAAGGAAACTGATGACCTTATTTTTCTGCGCGTGCATCTAAGAGCGTTTCTGTTTGAGTGCAAAATAGATGCACTGGGACACAGATATGAAACCTAATTTCAGGTCATAATGATGTATGTGTGTGTGTGTGTGTGTGTGTGTGTGTGTCTTACCATCATTGCCCTCGCACCCCTCTCTCTTCAGCATCTGTACCGCCCCCACATACTTCTTCAACTGGACCTTCAAGACCTCATTCTCCCTGCGCAAACAAACACAAAACAGCTTATAACCAGAGAGCACTAAAAGTAAGGAGGCTGTAGCCACAATGCACATACATTTCAGACTATTTTAAATGTCAAACGTCTGTCCGATCAACCGCTGATTGTGGTTGTCACAATAATGATGCTCCCAATGCACAAAGTGGCAAAGGGGACATTATCTGACCAATAAGAAGCTGGAGGGAGACGGTGTGAAACTTGTTGTGACATCTTGTCTCCTGGGGAAAGATCTGAGATCTAATCCAGGTGGTCAGACTGGTATATACTTGCAGACTGTGTGACTCGACAGACTGTGCACTTCAACCCGCCTACAATACTACCGCAGTCAGGGAATTAACAGGTGGCTCAGAGGCTGTCACGCCTGATATTCAGCAAATAAATTATCCTTGATGGTCGCTGAGGATCAGATCACAGGAGCTCGCAGAGGTCAGAACACTGACATTTCCAAGTCTCAACAACACGTTATGGGGACCTGCGTGTCAAGCACATCGATTGTTTGATTCTGTAGGGAGACAGATTACTAACTGAAACTCCATCCAATACATTTGCAATGAACTTGAACGTGTGCTGCTTTAAATAAGGGCAGATGTTTTACAAAAGGGAAGCCAGATCTTACGAGGAAAAAAAGACTTTACTTATGCTTTGTCATTCAAATATCAAGTCAATTGTAGTTTGTAGAATCTCCACATAACATATCACAAAATCGGAGGATAAATAATACAGAAAGCAGTAGAAGAGTCACATAAATAATATAAATTCATATCAGAAGAAATAAAAGGAAAGGAAACATTGCACAACCATCTGGGAAGCTGTAATAAAGTGCAGTACTGCCAACCCTCGAACACATAAATGTTATCTGCTGCATAAAGCTCATATCAACATCTGCAGGCAGTAAGGAGCACAATGTAAGTACAGTTTCCAAGAAAGTTCTCTATGATAAAGTGTTCTTCAATGGTGCCCCCATGTAAATATTAAAAAAGAGGCGGCAGTGTGTGTTCTGACCTGTGTTGAGCAAGCAAGAGCAAAACGTAACTCCAGTGTTCAGAATCTCAGGAATGCATTTTAAGCACATTTTTAAATATAATAGATCCATATCAGATAAAGACACTGTCTCAGGTTAAAGACGCAGGTTAATGGCAGGTGTAAATGGGGTCAGAGTTATGGCCCATTCAGGCTAAAGTCCTACGTTAGCACTGCTCAGCGAGAGGCAGACACAAAGCCAGAGTGATAAAGAAACAGAGTGAGAGACAGAGGCAGTCTCTTTACAAGCCGTAACCGGTTGAACATCATCGAGTTTGGGGAGGAAATCAATCAGAGTTGGAGTGGTACTTTATGCCCTTGGTGGTTAAATTTAACAGCCTGTGTCTTGCTTCGCCGCCATCCCCCCACCCCTCATTCTCCACGGGTGATTTTTTGGTGCCCTGCTTATCAGCCCTCATTCCCCACCAACAAAAGAGGCGCCTGCCGGGAGACCTCCTGAATCCACATGACGAGCTCTCCGAGGAGTCGTCCACACATCGCCGTTATCAGAAACACCCGCAGTCCACACGCTGTTCCAGCCTGATTAAACTATAGCTGATACGCGCCGCTTGTTCTAAGTGTTGTGTGTTTGTGTAGGGGCTTGGGGAGATACGCAGACATTCAGACGCATCTCATTTTACTGAGAATGAGTCTTGTGTCAAAAATGGGAGTGAACTGGCAGTGATACTTGGCACTTACAAATGTATTTTTAGCAAATGGAAAGCTTTTACAATTAGAGCCTCAAAACCTACCCAAGCATTCGCAATAATTTCTAATAAATTGTTTATATTTCCTTTTTTTAAATTTAGTAAAAACTATGTCATCACATAGGAGCTACTGTGAGCCCTTTCTAACCTGCTCTGTCAATCTGGGTTTTTAAAGTGCTCATCCATTATTTACCTCCATATTTTCAATAGTTCTAATGGAACGCCACTCTTCAGTTATTCAAGAAGCGTTCATTCAGTCTTCTTTGCTCAGAGAATCATTTATTTACAGCAGATTTTCATTTCTGTGAATAAATGATTCTCTGAACAAACAAAACTTTACATTTTGGCAACTGTGCTTAAAATTTAATTCCCTTTTCAGGTTTCAGCAGCCTGTTAATGAACACATTTTGTTAAATTATTGATCACTCTGGTACAATTGAATGTTTTCTGCTGATGTAATGTGATTTTTGCATCAATCTGTCTTTGCATGTAAGACAGAAAATACCACTCGATATGAAAAACAAAAGGAATGAATATAACCATGTGAAATATCTTGGATCAACCTCAGGAAATAAAAAGGAATTAACAGTGATAAAGCTTGCTTGTTATTAGTAAGATAAGTTTTTAAGTACTGCAACTGCAGAATGTTTGGTAATCAGATATCTTTTTACCTGGACTTTGTACTAGCTTCAGTAAATTACATAATTTACACTGGAGGAGCCCCATGCATGGCTCCTTGCATAGAGATACACATTCTCAGTGTGCCGCCTGTGGCATAAAAAAATGTACCAACACAATAACAAGATGACAAAATTCTCTACATCATTATATCAGACGATGGAGACAATCACACTTGTACCAAACAAAATCCTGACAAAAGGTGTAGATCCCACCTACGTTACAACGTGCATGTACAACATAAGCAGCCTTGAGGGAAATTGGGAAGGAAATGTGAGGGATCATCCCTGTAACAACAGCCTCAACCGCACAGCGCATTTCAAATCCAATTTCAGAGCACACTGATAAACCACAACCCAGAGGTGTAAAATGCACCTTCTGTGTCCTGTCTGTATTTGAGCAGCTTCCCTCAGGTCGTACTGAACACCAGTTCAGGCCGCCACATGCTAAATTAATCACAGAATTTCTTCCCCGATGTTTTTCTCCCTCGCAATGAACCTGCTCATTACTGACACGAAGATTCTCCACCACATGCCTCAACAACCCCAGACATTCACTGTGGCATTCAAACTTTGAACTGACTGATCTTCCCTTCTCAGAATGTTTTGTTGTTTTTCGGGGTCTGAAGATGGAAAACTCTCTAATGAAACAAGAGACTACAGTCACGCTGGCGACTATGTGAGGCTACGCTTCAAACCATGAATGAAATAACCACAAATGTCAACCTCATGGTGGTGCTAGAGGAAACATTAAGATACATCATCTGGGGACTGTGAATATCTGTACAAAATTTTGTGCCAATCCATCCAGAAGATGCTGAGATATTTCACATGATAAAGTGAAATTCTTTGACCTGCTGGTGTTAATAGATCAAAAAGGGATCACCAAAGTCAGTGGAATTCATCTTTTGGGCGTCATGGACATCCACACCAAATTTAATGGCAATCCATCCAATAGTTGTTGAGATATTTCAGTCTGGACCAATGACCAAAAGACTAACAGACTAGCCACTAGTATGGTTAAACATAATTTTGTGGAGATGAAATGTGTTTTCTTCCTCCCTGTCTTGTTAAACATCTTGTGACCGCTTACCTCGTGAGCTCTTGGGCGGCCATAACCCCCAGGTTGAGAACCACTAGAACCACTCCATGGTAAACAAAAGCCTTGCCGATAATGTTTTCTGTTGAATGCCCTGCCAAATTCTGCTTCATGTACATATATAGTGAGTAAACTACCTACTAAATTACCTAGCATACACTGTCTATATATTGCGTCCCTACATTTGAAAAGTTCTATGCTAGCCCACTTAGGCAGCAATCGTAGATTCTTGTGTTACATTCACTTCCTCAACGCGTCTGGCAAGTCCATCATTACAAACTCAATTTAGTGGACAACCATTCCTCAGAGCCACGGGACAGAACACGAGCGATACCACCCAAACTAAACTAAAAAACCCCTCGGGAGTGACAACATTGTACAATTTTCTCAACTCCAAAAATGCAGCTTTGCCTCTCTTGCCGATGCTTTCCAATTCAGAGCGACCCATTAAGTTGTCTGATGCTTTGCTTCTAGTAAATGTCGGATGTGTGAGTGTTTGAAACTCATCTGAAAACTATAAGTGTCTTCTCTGCCTTAAGGGACAGTAAAGTTTTAAATGAGTTTGTCGAAAGTGAAGTACTAGCTGGGCATCTCTGTTGCCAATACCGCATCCTTCGTCCAGCTGATATGGGACCAGCCACAAACCACTCTCTCATTAAAAGCAATAGTCTGACCCAGAAATATTGTCAGAATGAATGTCTGCTCAGAGGATAAGCCTATTAACTACATCGGTTAATAAAACTGTTGAAGTCATCTCATCTTCTTCCATGAGAGAAACAAGTGGGAAGAAAGAACGCTGTTTGTGCATATAAGATTCATGAGAGCTTGTGATTGTTTTTGCAAGCAAAAAAAGGCTGTGTGCCTTAGAGATAGATTTAAAGAAATAACAACTGTGTTGTATGCTAATATCGGAGATGGTGAAAGAGCAGGAAACAGCGTGCATTTGAGAGATAAAGAATTTGTAAAAATTTTGAGTGAAAGGGAGAAAGTTATTGAGGACTGTGAAATTTGGGAGTATGTTTTATGTAAAGCAAATACTGTAAGAGACTATTATCTATCTTTAAAAAATGTGCAAATAAGTATCTCAAGAGGGAAGATTAAACTTAAACTACACACAGTTATTATTTAAGTTGAGTCGAAGCCCTGGGGTGATTTTTTTCTCTCTCTCTCTCGTCCTCCCCCATCCCTTCCTTTATTATCCTTGCACTCTGTAGTCATCTTAATGTGCAAAAAAAACAACTAAATTGGCTGTTCTTCAGGTACAATCTGGTTTTGTTTGGGAGTAGTAAATGAGAGGTACGAAGACTCCTTCAGAGACAGACAGCTCAGTTGCTGGGTAATGCTCCTGAGTGCAATTTACTGCTCAGCCTCTCTGAAGGAAAAAAAACAAGCTTCAAGCATATACTCTTCCACACTTCCAAAAGCTCAATGCCCAAAGCTGTATAAACACACACACACACTCACACTCAGGCACAACAAGGCTATGGGGTGCAGGGCTGGGTTCAGCATGGAAGGAAAAGGGCTGTCCCGGGCAGAGTGACATAATTGACCTCCCAAAGAAAGAAAACAGCGAGCCTAAACACTCCCAACAAGTAAACTAGGCAAACTTCACAGCCGCTCTCTCTTGCACTTCTTAGATCAGCCGTACCAGACTGCCTGGAGAAAAGACGCAGATCTGCCAGCTAAGAAAAAGGCATCTGCTCCCGTTTCTTTTGTGTGTATGTGTGCGTATGTGTCCGCCTGTACAAACGCCCCCTCTCCCAATGACGAGGTACCACTTCCTGGCCCGAGCCCACTCGACTGGCCACCTTCCCATCATCCTGCTGCTTTCTGCTCTGCCAAATTTATGTCTAAAAAAGGGGGACAAGAAATAGTTGTGGGGAAAGAAAGAGTTTGTGTGTGCGCGTGTGTGTGTGTGTCTTAACTGCTATCTTTGAGGGAATGAGTTTAAGGGTTAGACTTTCAGAGCGAGGCCATTTTGTTTTTGGACATCTATTTTTAAAGCAACAGGTTTTTAATGACTAAATGTCTGTTATCATTAGCAGAGGCAGTGACAACTAAATTAAAGGCTCTGTGTGATGAAGACCCTGAGATATGAGGTCACATATCATGTGGGACTTTTGGCTGATGGAAATGTTTTTTGAATTTATTTCAGACTAATATTTCATTGTAATTAAAAGTTACCCTGTGGATCTTTATTGTAAACAAAGTGGTATGTTAACATTCATGAAAACATCATTGATAAGTCACGAATTCTGGAGAAGCATCGGAGAATCAGAGGAGGATCGGTGAGTGACAGCAAATGTCTTGCTTAGTTATCAGTTTGTGAAAATGTTACTGTGTAAATGCTGTACGTTATGAAAAGCACCAATATCCTAGATTACTAAACAAATAATAATATTGAGGTGTTCAGACAGCAATATAGTGATAGTGAAATGCTAGTGGGAAGTTCAATGACACTTGACTTTCAGGATCTTGCGCGTTACCATTAAAGGACAGAATTAGTAAAGTAATATTCGGTACCAAGCGGTGAGACTTTAAGTGATAAACAGAGTCAATGAAGTTCCTCTACAGACAATTTAAAGCAGTGTGTGCATACGGACATACATTCTGAGAGAGTGTGGGCTGCTATGTGTCAGTGTGTGAGTAAGGGTGTATGGATGCGTGGGTGTATGAGTAAGGGTCCTTCTGTGTATCTGAGTTTTTGTGTGAGAATAACTCAGTAAGTGAGCAGCGGCTCATTTTAGCCCACTCCCCTCTGACGGAGTCTACGTCAGCCGAAATCTATCTATGGCGGCTCGCTCATCCTCTGCCACCCCCATATGCAGCCGGGCTCAAGACGCGCACACATGCCACTTCCTCGGCTTTCGGTGCTGCTCTACTATAAAAGTACTATTACTAGGAGCTAGCACACTAGCACTAAAATAAGCAGATGACTGGCAGCATCTTCCTCCAACAGACGAACCATCTGGTGCTGAAGATAAACATTTAACCTGAAAATTTCAGCTCTCAGCAAAGTGTTTCCTGTCAAAGTTAGTGCAGATTAAACAATCTGTCTTAAACAACGTTTCCATTAACTCAGCAGCAGTAAAGTTCTGCAGCTAGCTGTCGGTCAACAAGCAAGCCAACTGTTCTTTCAAGTGTTAAGATGCTACTGTTGAACGCCAGATTTCATGTCAGGCTTAGTGACTCCCAATTCACCCTCAGTGCGAGTGAATCACTAAGAATTGTGGGATACATAGCAACCGTTGCCAGTAGCCTCTTTCACTGAATGATGCTGACAGCTTCCAGCCCTCATTCAGTGGCTAGCTGCTCCTTCAGTGGTATTTATAGCCGTTATTGATCGAGACAGATTTGGCTGAGAAGGAAAAGCAGCACTTGAGATTTAGCAGCGGACTTTACTCGAGTGTGTGCGTTTTGGTTGTGTGGAAAAGCACACTGTGCGTCACAGTCACCTGCAGGGAGAGTGAGGCGGTCAGGAAGCCATCCTTTGTTGCTTGTACACTCTTTTGCTCTACCTCTCGCCATTTCAGCTCCATTAAATTGTTCCATGTGAACATGAAAATCAATCACATTAAAAAGCGGCTGCATTGTCGTCGCTAAACTACAAACCTGTGAGCCTTAGTAGTCCCTGCACACTTAACTTGAGGCACTCGACCAATCTTAGCTGGTGGCTTGACTTACTGTAGGAGGCTACTATCTGAACACAGACTTGCTGGGGCTTTCTGTTTAGACCGCTGAAGGGTGACTAATCCTCTATTTACAGGGCTTGGGGCTCGACTGAAGACTTCTGGCAAACAGGCAATCAATTGTAGATTCTGAGGTGACGCATTTCACTTTCTGGGAAACTGTAGGTGGTCACTTATTGGGATTAAAGTGTATGTATGTGTTATTTATGAAAGGAAATGTAACACTCCACAAGGCGTTTGAAAGGGGAACATGTCCCCTGTTTTGTTCTGACAATCATACGCCAATACTTTTAATCATGAGTGGACTGAATAGGATGTGGGAGACTTAACAGTGACAAATACGGTTTCTTTTCCTGTCTGGGTAAGACTTCCGCAACTAGGTGGTGTAGAGGTAATTACTGTGAATCTGTGTAAAACAAAGATGCAACTTCTGTAGGTATAAGGCACAGCCCGGCACGATCAACAGTAACAAAACAGCTTTAATCGCAGACCTTGTCCTCTGGGTTTTACAGCTTTACATAATATTTATCGATGGCATAAGGTATGAAAACTGTTTTGGTTTAAATTTGTAGATACATGCGGCAAATAAATGGAGATGAGACAAAGGTTCACAATCTGGCTCATCACCTTTGACTACAGAGATTTTGTAAACGCAGACGCAACCGCTTTTCATAACGACTTTATTCACCGCAGCCGTTGTTATTAGGGAAACCTGAGTATTTCCTGCTATGACGAGTCAAAATACCTGATGTGAGAAAGGCCGATTTAAATAGGTTGGATGGCATGCAATTAAATCTGCATTATGTAAAAACACAAAAAGTAATTATACATCTGTAGGGGGTGGATAGGTTAATGGTCAGAAACAATGACTGCATCATTACAATGTCACGTGATTTAAATTCTAGCTTTTCTAAAATCTTTAAGAAATGTTTCTAAAGAAATGGTTAGAAATACAAAAAAGCAAAAGGCTGTAAAACTGGACATTAGATTCACTAACTCTTCAATTTGTGCTGGATTTTCTATTCAAAAAAGGCCCTTTTTTAAGTGACATTTAAAATTAATACGTAAAACTTAAAAAATGTACCAGATTGCAGATCAAGAGAGATACGAGACAGTAATGGCCATATAGAACTACTTTAAGAAACTTCAAACTTTACAAGTAGAAAACAGAAGACCATTTCTGGGGGAGTTTCTTCCACCATTAGTGGCTCCATACTGTTGTGGACTGTGTACGCTTTGTTTTTTATTTCAAAGGTGGTAATTAACAGTTCTTTTCATTATTGTTTGATCTACCAATATTCTCTTTTCTATTTCAAAAAAATCAATTAACCGTTTGAAGCCCAAGGTGACATCATCCAAAGGATGTTTCTGACCGTCACTCCAAAACTCAAAGATATTTCATTTACTGTAAATGTAGAAACCCCTCAACATGTGGGATGCTGGACAGTGAATTAAGGGGATTTTTGCTTGAATTTTTGGATTTTCTATCAGGCAACTAATCGACTAAACGATTTCTGCTCTAGTTACCTCCCCTTAAATCAAGTAGAGCAGATAGGTAGATCGACACTGCTATGTGGCAGCTATAATCTGAGCTAATGCTTGATGTCCTATCAACAACAGTTTTCCTTTCAGAATCTTGGTGCAGCTTTAATCTTCCACGCTGTGAGCTGAAATGACAGTATTAATGTGCAGACATCCCAGCTGAGTCTGACCTGGCCAATGCCTGGACTTTGGCTGTGTGTCTCTCCTCCAGCTCTGCCAGCTTCCTCTTCAGCAGATCAGTTTCCTGCCTCAGGCCTGCTGAGTGCTCCATCTCCCCATCCAGCAGACTGCGAAGAGACCTGTCAAATACACGAAGTAGATCACAAGTGTATCACATGTTTGGATACAAAGTCCAGTTTTCTGTCCCGATTACATCCAGGGGATGCGTCTCGTACAGACTTAACCCTCTACATTCAGACAATAAATGTTTTCATTCCAGTAATGTTTATTTTCATAAACAGGAGCTCAGATAAACATTAAGCTTCTTTAATTGCAGGAATAACTGAGTGGCAGAATCATATTTAGCTCTGATATAAAACACTTAATCAGCACACATCTGTGATTGCATGGCTGTTATTTTAATGCCCTGAGTACAAATCACAGTTTATCATTATAATCTAAATAGAGCTCGGCAGAAGACTCCCATTTATTTATGATTAATCACAGAGGTACATAAACATAACGCTGTGTTTTTTATCATTACGACAGAGCTTTATTAAATTGTGCTTTTGTGCTGATCATTTTTTGCAGCTGTTAAGCGAGTGTAAATCATAATCTCTCGTGGCTTATTGCTAAAAACAAAGCACCACAAAATAGTTTCCTGCCCCCCAGTCAGCACAAAAAAAAATCTCATCTCAGGCAAAAAAGAAAGCAAGCTGACAGAATTTATCCAGGAAGGTCATTTGATAACTTCTTCTAGTCTGTGTATGTGTGCGAGAGCAGGCTCTGAAATTAAATACATCCCAACATACGTGTTTTGTTCCTCCAGCTCATCCTTCCTGTTCATCATGGCCACAATGGCCTGACGCAGCTCCACTGCAGACGAGAGAGACCAGAGTGAGATTTCCACAACACCACTACCAATACATAAAATACACACAGATACTACACACTGCAATATACATAAACTAATAACCTACAGTTTTCAAATGTAGAAATAACAGAACCCCACTTTCACGCCACACTTGCTGGATTAATGCTGCACTTTTGTTCCCTCCTTAAGATGAACTGCTTTGATAAAATCAGGTTTTACTTTTCTTTTTCTTTTTTTGCTGACAGACGCTATACAGAATGATGTCTGACTCACAGAGAACAGTTTTATTGCTACAGTAAAATATACTTTTTGGGAAGCTAGTACAAAACTCTGAAGAAAGAAGGTAATCCAAGAGAAATGTAGGGGAGGAAAGCGCTGACTACCGTCTGCATTAAAGTATGTGTCAAGAAAATATCTAACCAAACTCTACGTGGAAATTACAGTACGTTTTGGCCACACTCTATCATGTAGACAGCCAAGTACACACCTACTAAATGTGAATAACACAATTACAAGTTCATTTTACCCTTAATAAAGTAATTTGCGCTGTCACTGTCATCCACTTCTGATATAATGTAGGTTCCTCCCTGACCACAGCAAAATAAAATATTAAAGCAATATCTTAACATTGTTAATGTTAACAAATGCTTTGGGATATTTCCAATCCTGTTATTTCTAAGAGAGAGAGAGAGCGAGACAGAGAGAGAGAGAGAGAGAGAGAGAGAGAGAGAGAGAGAGGCTATGGTGTGCTTCTCTTTCACTGAAAAACATGGGATCCTTTATTTGTCCAAATTTCACTTATCTTCTAACATCTAACAAGGCAGACAATCACTACTGCGTTTTTATTTTCCTACTTATTTGTACGTATTCAATGTAGTGACAAAATGTTCTCTGTAGAGCAGTTTGTCCGTTCGTGCTACGGTAGAAACGTGGCGACATCCATGTAAGAGGACCCCTGGTGTATGCAGATAGAACTGGCTCATTCTAAGGTAATAAAAACGGTTCATGTTTGGGAATTGTTGGGCTTCTGTAAATAACTTCAGAGTACAGTCTAGACCTGCTCTTTATGAAAAGCGCTGTGAGATAACTGTTGTTGTGATTTGGCGCTATAAAAATAAAATTGAATTGAAATTGAATTGAAAATTCATTATGTAAGGTCTTTATACACCACTGATAACATCATTTTGTATATTATATTGCTTTTCTGTTGATAGATTCTCCTAAATATAACACACTGGACCTTAAAAGCATGTCAGTTGAGCTGTACCAGCTACAGCCAAGTCAGCTTCTGGCTGATCTTCATCGCCATCCTGATGTAAAGTTTTGGCAGATTTGAGCAGGTCTGTGTGGTGGTACAGTGACTCATCTCCATAGTTACGCTTGGAGTTGCACATGAAGGTTTCAAAGCCCCTAACTGGGCTGTTACCGGGGTTTCCAAAAATAACCATGACACAAGGAGTTAATCTACCCTGCACTTTGCATTCTACCATTTACACACACACACACACACACAACGCAGAGACCACAACTCTATTCTCATAACTAATGTAGGGTGTCGATGTAGCCCCAGACACAAGTAGGTCTCCTCCAGCCCCGAGCTAAGTGCCTGGTTGGGGAGGAGGAGGATGAGGAGTGTGATGAAGAGCACAACAGAGAGCAGAGTAGAAAAAGAGGAAGTCTATTATCTCCACAGCTCCATTCTCCGCATCAGCAGGCCAGAAATAAATATGACCTTTAGTCCGACCACGCGTTCACAGCGGGTGCCACAGACGAGCCATTAGGGACTTCAGTAGAGCCAGACGGCCTTCTGTCCTCACAGGGGGGACATGGACAAATTACAGCACAAGTGCGCGTGTGTGTGTGTAAATACATACGCGTGCTAACTTGTGCTCATGTGTGTAAGAGTGACGTTTGCTGGGGAAAAAAAGCGTGCACGTGTCAGCCTCCACCGGAACCTACGCGCTCTTGCTCAATCGTTCCAATAATAGACGCATTAGCAGAGAGCTAGCCCGTGTAATCGGGGTGCCTTGTGAATTATAGACTCCATACTCTCCAATCAATGAACTGCTTGGCCTCACACACTGTCAGATCTGGATGGAAATCACTAAGGTATCTTTCTCCAACACTATTTTTCCCTCTCAGTTTCTCCTACACACCCTAAAGGTTAAGCAGGTTTTGTGTTCATCTGTGACACAAAGCCTTAATCACGAAAATGGCAAACACTGTCATCAGCTATTTTTACTATTCTTGAGCGCTAAATATACGCACACTGTGATGACATATTGCAAATTTTCTTATTCATAGAAGGTCTTATTACACTCTTATGTCAGCGTATGAGCCAATCAACTGCTCCTTTTGATCCCTGAGTTACTTAATCAACAAGCCCAAGCAAAATAATATTGTGCTTGCATAAATTTGGGGAACTCACAAGAGACAGATTTTTTTTTAAAGAACGGTCAAAAAAACAAATCAGCAGAGGCCAAGATATCCTGATTTTTTTAACTGACTTCTTTATAGCCTTCCCCTTTGGTCTGAAGTGTTGGATTTCTGATTAAACTGTTAAGTCTCAAGTCGATGTCATCAACATCACTATGACAGTTTTCACATGCTGGCTGGTACTCCTGACGAGTCCTACAAACTTTGTATATAAAATTGCTGGAGTGGCCCTTTAACTTTGCCTTTATTAAGATATAAGTGGTGAGCATTAGTAAGAAATAAATATTAATCAGATCAGCCAAATTCAATTGTGTTTAACTTTCCCTCAGCCTGCCTCATCTTCCTCTTCCTCTGCAGTTTCCTCTGTTTCCCAGAACAACTTTGCACCACCACTCGAGACACACGGCTGTACTTGTTGCTTTGGGTTACGTGAGTAGGCGGCAGAGAGCAAAAGCAACAGAGCCAGTGATAGCGAGAGCAAGAGCAAGAAAGCGAGTTATTTCCAGTCGAGAAAAAGTCACGGCCTTTTACTCAGAATGCAAAATCTGTTTTGGCTGTGCGCTGCATACTGGTCTATTGAGTCGACAGTAGGCGTAGAAATTGGTATCTCTGCCTCCATCGGGATGGATTTCTCCCTAAGAGACTGATGGATGTCAGTACGTCTGGAGAGAAGCTCTTTGCTCTTTGATACTGAGGGACTGGCACCCAAACCTAACGTTACAGTCTTTCAGGGTGGATTTCACTTTTAACTTAAACCTTCTCCTTGACTGAGATGCGCTGCTTTACATCATTCTACAGCATCGTGGAACTCTCTGCACCTTGGAGAGTATTTTTTTCTGCCTCTACCCCAGTGATTTTTAGATCATCAGCTCCCTCTGTGACCCTGTGACCTCCTCTTACCGAGGGCTAATAGATTGGACGACGGCTCAATCCCAGCGCTTACAGGCAGCTGCACTCACCTTTCCTCCCCTGGCTCTCTGTCTCTTTCTCTCTCCCCCTTACACAAACACACACACACACAAACAGAATCCAAGGAATCAAACAGCATCAGTGTGAGCATCTAAGAGTCTGATTAGCCCCAGGGCACTGAGCAGAACACTAACCTGTGAGTGGGTCAAACACACATGTAAGTGCTCATCAAGTGTTTTTTTTAATCTGATTTTTTTTTTAAATCTAGATCTGAAATTGCATTGCTGATATAAATGGCAGGCGCACACTCTGATTTTTTTCTCACAAGCTATAAATCCTTTGAGGGGAGAAGACGAGCGTGTACAGACAGGCATCGGTGCATACACTGGACCAACAGTGGCACCTGGTGGATCGTTTGCCATTATGTAGATGTTTTGGAAAAGAACTGAGCAATCTCTTGGCACAGGACGCATACCAATTAGATCACAACTAGGATTGAAAATACTAATCAGCGAGTTTGATTTAATTTGCTACAGACGACAGCTGTGGTGAAATTTCCAGACAAAGTCATGTCTGGACTTCCACAGGATTCATTACCGTCCCAAACTTCTTGGCAGTACACTCAGAGATTAGATTGTCTTGTGATAAAACTTCAAAGAGGAACTGGCGAAACAGCAAGTGTGATTTTCGCTGTCACTTCCAACGTAAATCATTTTTACGTTTGATTTCACTTACTGAAACCTGTGCTGTACTAGGCCCTGACACTTGATTATTCTATTTCTGTGCACTGATATGACTGGCTTCTGAGCCTGAAAAGTGCAAAATAAGTGGTGTCAACAACACAAATAATCTTTAAGTTGAATTATATCCTTTCATGGGGCTAAATGGGCGTATATCCAAGTCTTTTTGACTTGTTTGAAGGAATTGTGGTGGCTAGGTTTTTATTTTAATTTCAAGAACAAATTAAAATTTGACAAAATTTGAAATTAGCAAATTTCCCTAGCCAAGAAAATGTTGTGTTGATTCTATTAGGGTCATTTTTGCAGTGCATGGCGGTTGACTCTCCAGCTCCTCTTTTGTCAGAAGACTAATCTCCAAAGAAGTTAGTGATGGTAATGAAGCCTTTAGACTGCAATGGTCTAATTCCTGGCATGTCTTATTTCCTATGAATTTGGTCAATCGGCCTTGCTGCTGAGCAGGTTCTAAAATTGTTGGGGGGTTTTTGCAGTTCGTGATCTCACTGCTATTAGTCAAGTCCAGACCTGTGCAAAGACACAGTTCAGCTGTGTTGATGCTAACTCATATGTGCCATAATCCATAATAACATGATTCATAACATGGAAGCGGTTTGAGAACATTGGCAGCTTGAAGAGTGAGAGTGAGTGAGAAACAGTAACAGGCAGACAGGTGGAAAAAAGGAGAAAACACTAACCCACTGTCATGGACTCTGGCAGACCAGATGTTGGCAGCACACAGGAGAGTGGAGCAGACTGCGTCGGGGGACTGGAGTCCATACTGAAACACATGAGGAGAAGAATAAGGGATTTTGAATCCCCTTGAGTTCTCTTCACAATTCATTTTTGTAAAGAAAGCTGAGGCTGCAGCAGAAAAGCAAACTGACTAGACCTTGCCTGTTTGGCCATGTGACTAATACTGATGAATATTTTGCCCCAAGAATCTCTTCCCGCCTGAAACGATAGCTTACTTGAATGTGAGCAGCGATGTGCTGCTCTCACAGTTTCCCACCGGCCCTGTTGACTCACACTGAGCAGGAAATGCAGCCGTGTCCTCCACAGAGCTCACTGAAGCAAAATGGAAGTGAAAGTGAAGGTGCAGGCTAACAGAAAGTCCCGAAATTTCATCTGATATAAAACTGATCCCTGCACTGGAGCCACGTCTAACAGAATCTTTAACAGGGAAAGAAAATGCACTCTGAAAACAGAACAATTCTTTATTTACATGTATTCATACAATAAAATCTATGCAAAAATGGTATTTAATGTAAAATATTTACATTGCAAGTAGGATATGTAAACCGGGATTCAGTGCAGCGGTGTAGGGTACAGGCAGTCGTGAAATATTATTCTTATGTGGGAAGAGAGAGCACCAGGAAGTGTTTTTAATATGCTGAATAAAGTATGCAGCTTTTGTTTTGGCGTTTTAAGGACTACAGTACCTGACTGAGGGTCTGCAGGGTTCAGAGGAATGAGGATGTCTGAGCTGCTGTGGTCTGTGATCACCTGCCGGGGGCTCCACGTGGACACACTGGACAGGCTGCCTACCACCACCCTAAAATAAGACAATTTTAACTTTAGTCAGTTTGGATGGGGCTTTTTAGATTAAAATCTCGACTGAACAACTGATTCTTTGGTCCACTCCAATTTATGTGTTCACGTCTGTGTGTTCAGATTTGACTGAGTTGTGACTTTAAGAAGTACCTTAACTGCCTCGGTGTGTGTCACAGCAATTTCGGCAACTGCTGATCGTAAAGGGTCAAATCAGCAGGCCAAACTACAGTAACTAAGTTCCCAGCATGCACCCATCCCTTTCACCCCATGCAGTATCTTTGCCTCACATATCTCCCTCTCTGCCCCCCCACAGAGAGGAGAGCCTTTACCATTTTAAAATGCAAAGGCAACTGAAGACATATTGATGTAGTGACCATTATAATGATTTATGTAAATGCTGGACTTAGAGGGACTCCCATAATGATGTGGAGTTGTGTATAAGTAAGAACAAACAAGGCATTTCGTCATCCTGTACTGTCCAGACCTCTGTCCTCTGGTTTTTCTTGAGGTATGAACACATGTCAGGAACAGAGTAAGACTTAACAATGTCTCTATGACATTTTTTGCCTTTGCTCACATTTTTCTGGATTGTTTTATTGAACTATGAAACAATGCAACGTGCACTTATTGGAAAATGAACCCAACGTTAATGGTCCTTCTTCCACCATTCACTATTTTATAATGCTAGTTGATTTTTGGCTTCTGCAGTCTGAGTATGTTTCCATTTCGTCCAACTGACAGTGTGGATCCTACTAATCATCTCCAGCAGCCCGTAATCTAACAACTCAGCAAATATAACAGGGTGAAACAATAGTAACACTTTTTAATTATAACTTAATTGTTTCATTTTTAATTATAATTTCAATTCTAGGGGCGTTGTGCCCCGGGCGCTCAATAATTTATGGAAGAGTAATTTGAAAAATGTGAAATGTTTATTTATATACATTTAACTGAAGAAATGTGACTCACTGATCAGAGCTGATCCTCTCCTCCTCCTGGGTTTGTGCTCGGGGTTTGTACATATCCTCCTCTTCCTCCTCCTCCTCATTGTCTATACTCTTACTGTCAGGCAGAGGAGGTGGAGTTCTGGGTGGAGTACGAGAGGGATGGGGGGACCCCACCCAGCTGACTATGCCCGGCTCAGGCAGGCCGTTTTGGGCGGGCGACTCGGAGAAGACTGGCTCCAAAGGATCTAGTCCTTCCTCCACACTGCTCTGAGCGGGAGCAGTGTGGCTCTTCCTCATGGCGCCCATCTTCTGGGAGTCCTCCTCTCCCTCCTCCTCATCCTCTGCTCCACCGTCCAGATCGTCATCAAAGGAAATGATGTTGGTGATTTTCTTTTTCCTCCGGCGCTCTTTCCTCAGCCCTGAGTCTGGGTCAGAAAAGATGAAAAAAAAAGTGAACAAAAACCTCAATCTCAACCTTGAATGAAGCGAAACTTAAATTAATTTCGGTAATTTTCAGCTGTCTAGACTAGCTCCCTCCAAATGTTCATACATCAAAGTTTAGTAATGGTGACATCAGCATCTTAATTTTATTTCAATTAGGCCTTTAAAAGTGCATTTCTAATAGACTATCTGTGGTTCAACTCTCTTCCCTTTCAGAGCCAGAAAGTGCATTAGTCTTCTACCAAAGAATAATGTGAATGGGTCTTCCCACCTCAAGGAGCAGGCACACCAGCTTAGAATTCCATTTACATTCATTCCAGTGGAAATTGTTAACACACCACAGAGTTAAAATGTAAAAGCTTGTTCATCCCTCTGAGCAGAACATAAGGAGAGAAAAACATGTGAGTTTTTCCCTGATGGAATGGACCGCGGCAGACAGCTAAATGAGGTCAAAGAAGGAGGCCGACATTCGGGAAGTTCATTTCATGGGGGATTTCATCACTGCCTTGTGTTGCGTCTACTAGATTTGTCCTACCAGTGCAATTCATTATGCATGCTCACACTGAACCATGTGTTGTTTTACTGTATGTGTTGTTGTGACAGTTTGTTGCCATACTAAAATACAACAGGTGTCCATCCTCTATCTGGTTTATTTCATGTTAAAGCCAGAGGACCATGAAGCATAACTCACTACATTCAAGGGGTAGATAAAATAACAGCAATACCTCAGTGAAATAGCCGTGACATAGAATGCTTGATTTTGCAGCTGGTGTCTCAGAATATGCTTAAAACAACTGTATTAGCAAATAGAACTCTGGTTACAAGTTAACAAGCAACAACCACTTTTCTATTTCTTGCATGGCTATTGGGTTTTAGTGTGAATTATCCATGGCAGCAAACAACTCATATTAAATATTGCTGTTTCCTACCAGCAGAGGTGCTACGTGGCACGACAGGTAGCGGGTCTGAGGCTCCATCCGCTCGGGGGGTGAACCCGGGCACCACAGCCGTGGCGGTGCTGATCTCTCGCAGTAGGCTGCTGACGCCCTGAGTCGACTCTTTCCACAGGCTGCCGATACCCTGCGTGGACTCCTTGAGGAGGTGGGACACCGAGGAGCCTCCTCCTCGCGTCAGCCCACCGTTCAGGTCAGTGTTGTCGATGTTGATGGCAAACAGGATAGAGTTCAGACCTGAAGAACGCAGCAGAAAGAAAGAGGCAGAATAAATTCATCACAAATCAGTATATTTAAATCAAATAAAGCTTTTGAACTTCTTCAAAGTGTTTTGTAAGATTTTCTGGGCACACAGCAAGACTGGGCAGTCTAAGATAAACTCAGGCTATCTGCCTGTTTTTGAAAAGAGGGAAAAAAAACTCTGGCATAAGATCAGTGGTATATATTCTTAATATTTTAGAGTTTGTGCTCATCTGAGTTGAACTCATCAATAGTTCAACAGTAAGAGCGCTGCCATTAACATTAATTTCTACCAAATCCCATCATGCTAAGCAAGTAAAGTGCAAAGTCAGTTAAATAACTGTATTTACAGCAGCTCCGTTTGTGTGAACCATGTTTAAATTTCAATGAAATTGAAAGTGAGGCTGTAAGCCTCATCGTACACAAGAAAATACAATTTTTGGATGGATTAAAAAATGAAGACACAATGTTGCTGTTCTTAGCCTAGCTAATTTCCATGATATCATGTATGTTTATGCTAACGTTACATTTTATGTCAGTTGGCACTTAAAATACAAACTGTATGCATGTTAGCAAGCACACAAAAATTACTATGGTCACATGCTACTTTAACATAACACTGCTAACAACATTAGCATGTTGACAGGTGTACACTTTCCTTTTGATTGGCATTTTGAGCTACAATAATGTTTACCATGTTGTTGCTTGGCTGAAATTCAGCCACAGCACCAACATGGCTAAACATTTGACTAATCCATGTCCCTACTATAGTCTGGTGTATAGTATGTTTAGCCTGCAACATTAAAACACAAACTTACCTGCAGCCATGGTGGGCAGCATACTTGCTCTCTCTTCATCGAGAATAAACGCCCAGTCTTCATAGTAAGTTCTAGAGAACAGAGAGGAGGTGAAGTACATCTCAGGTCAAGACAAAAAGAGTGAAATAGCCCTGCATACCTATGAAAATACCAGCTGTACCCCTTAACTGTTACAGGTGAATAGATTCTGGAGTGTCATATAAAAAAAGCTAATATTTTTATTATACTGTATCAACTGAATTAGAGTGAAAGACGTTATTGTGATTTCACAAAAAAGTAATCATCCATAAACCACACACAAACAGTACTAACCCCAGGCGTGGGCGGTCGGCCAGCAGTGTGTGCAGGTAGCGCTCCAGCGAGTGCTCATTGAGAGCGCAGCGCAGCCAGGCCCGACCCCGGCCCAGCTCTGAGGAGATCTGACGCAGGGAATAGAACCGCTGGAGCTCATGGCGGTTCAGATGCTCCTTTACGTAGAACCAGAAAGTCAACTCTGGAGGGGGGATAAAAAGAGAGGAGCAGGAGGAGGAGAGGGGGATGCGAGACAAAGAGTAAAAGGTGGCAAGACAAAGGAGAGGAAAGGGAGGAAGGCATTGGGTTGATGGGATGGATAGGAAACAGGAAGCGAGGGTTATGCAAGTTAAGCAGTTAGAAAAAAAGGAGACAGGAGTCACAGAGAGGGTGCAGGGAGTGAAAAGGCACGGAGGGAGGTAGAGGAAAACAGAGGAAGAGGAAGAGAATCAGTTCTACCTCATTTATGAAAAACAATTGTGCTTGAGTTACATAAAGAGTCAAAAGGTCAGTAAGGCAGTGGCAAAACACTTCCTGAGAGTCAGCACATCTTCAGTCTCTCATTAACAAATACCTACACCTCCTTTCACACAGCTCCATCCTGACTTCCTACCTGTCACCTCTCCGTATTCTGCACTCACTTTTGAACTCACACTTTCTGATTATTTTCTATAAACACTGGTGGGAAAGGGAAAAAGATAAAAGAAAATAAAATGCATGTGGGTCTGTTTCAATGTTCAAAGTTTTCTGAGGTGTGATAATTAATAGGAATGAGTTATGGTACTCTTTTGCATACAATTAGCATATAACCGCAGAACAATGTGTTTAAAATGATGGCTGCTATTTCTGGCTTTGTCAGAGTGCTTAGCTTCATTAGGGAGCTCCAAATCCACGAGTTCAGCCACAATCCTTTCCTCTAATTGACTGTGAAATACAAGAAAACGTCAGATATGCTAATGGTTACGATGTGGTAGCCATTACAGAAGTCATGCATTTCCTCTCCATCTGGAATTAATAGCCACGTGGTTCTTAACTATGACACAGTAGAAACAATTTCAGACAATGTGAAACTACTGTCTCTTAACCAGCAGGGTGGAAGCTCTGAAGGCTACAAATAAAACTGAATCTTGAAGCTTTTCATACTGTGACTGTCTCATGGACATAACAGAGCGGTTGTTCACAATAATTGTACTGGTACTATGAATGACTCCAATAGGTGGTAATGGATAAATGGTTAATATAAATAGCTAAGAGTATTATAGTTAGCAAAAAATAATGGATAAACCGCAGTATGCTTCAGGTTATTTATAACAAAATAGATAATTAAAATAAAGAATAAACAGTTAAGATATAGATACATAAAGTAAAGTAGAGGTTAAACAGTTGAAATACTTAGCTAATGAATAAATTACAATAAAAGCTAATAGTAATGAATTAACAGTTGAAATCATTAGGTTAAGGTAATGGATACATGGTTGAAAAAGTTAATGTTCGCTAAAAGTAATGGTTACATGCTTATCTGGAAGCTCATTTCTTGCAAAAAATTAAAATATTTCAGTTGAATGTCAAATAGAAGGGTGGGAATGATAAAAACAAATGCTGCTCTCTACCTTAGGGGACATTTGAAGCTAAAAAGAGGACACCTAAAAATAAGAAAAAAAGCAAGGGAAAACAGGGATGTTTTTCATACAGTACAACCATATCACATCCTGCATATTATGTATGTGCATTTTCCAACACTTCATTAAGGCTACATATGAGTTATATTACACTGAATGAAATATTCAAACCCAAGTAGTGTTTTATGACTGCACCATTACATCCACTGGAAATATCCCAGATGTCTTTTTTGTACCAGCTATCATTTTATTTCCACATTTCAAAGGCTGTTTGGGATCTAGACTGGAATTTAAAACATTAAACTAAAAAAGTTTAGGTACAGGTCATAGTACCCAGTGCCATTCTCCCAGATACTAACAAAATAAATATAATATTAGAATGAGTATGGTCTAGACCTGCTTTATATGAAAAGTGCAATGAGAGAACCTTTGTTGTGAATTGCCACAGCGTGTATGCAGCCCATCACTGAGACAGAGGTTTAAACGACAGCACAGAGAGTGAAACAGGGAAGCAGAGACCTTAGTCTAACTCTCTGTGTGAGTGTGTGTGTGTGTGTGTGTGTGTGTGTGTGTGTGTGTGTGTGTGTGTGTGTGTGTGTGTGTGTGTGTGTGT
>JAPMOB010238944.1:0-19994 GCA_029875015.1 Lepomis gibbosus | reverse complement strand
GCCTACACAGTATACACACAGAGGAACAGACAGTAAAGGTAATGTTGCTATAGACTGAATGAAAAATGGTACAGATATTTATAGTAGTGTAATGTAATGATTATATTATTATTATTATTATTATTATATAAAACAGTAATAACAGTAATAATAGCAATATGACTATTAACAATAATTGTAATTGGAGGTTGTCAAGCAGGAACACAGGCAGTAGGTGACTCACAACCACAGATCCAGAGCCACAAACACCTGCAGGAAGTGATAGGAGGAGAGAGGAGAGGGACAAGCACAAGACTACGGGAAAGGGAAGAAGTCGAGTTAGTAACATGCATTAATGGGATGAGGTTGCATACAGAGTGACAGAAAGAAGAGTAGAGAGGAGCTCAGTGCATCATGGGAAATCCCCCGGCCCTTTCTTTAATCCCTGTGGGGAAATTCATCCTCCATATCTGATCTGATCCATCTTAACTATTTAGAGACTTCTGACAATTCTAAATATACAAGAGGAACATGGCACAGTTCGCCCTACTTTTGAAAAATACTTTGACATTTATTGCATACTGCTCATCAATTGATCAAGATTGGCATGTCCACATGCAACGCTTGTTGATGCCTCCACTAACCATGACAACAAGTGGCTATATACTCAGTTTGCTATCATGGAAAACAAAGTGGAGGTTTTTTTTTACATTTAAGCAGTTGGAACAAGTGAATTTTTGTCATATATACAACATTACCTGAAAAATGACTCAATTATCAGAATCAAAGCAGATCAGATTTTCTGACAATCAACTTTAATTAACTAATTCACAAATCGTTTCATGGAGTGCTTGTTTTAAAGGTGGGGAATAATAAAAGCAAGTAAATAATTTGAAGCAACAACTTAAAACAATAGAAAAAAAACTTTAAAAAATCTGCTAAGGCAATCTCACATGTACAGTAACGTTTGTGTTTCCAGGTTCTTCACGAACCCTTGATAGACGAGGATCCAGTGTTCATCACCACCTGTACGGAAAGAGAGCTGAGGAAGAGGAAGAAGAGGAAGTTCAGCCTCTGGGTTCGACAGTGCACCTCCACCGGATTTATCTGTCAGGTAGCAATACTCAGTGAAAAGAAGCAAGAGAGAGAAAAGAGTAGATGTTTTTTTGTTTGCTTTGAGGGTATTTTCATCTGCTGCTTTTAAACTTCATGGCAGTAGTCTAATATTTTACATCATAAATGCAAGAAAAAGTCTTCACTCTGCCTGGAGTCAAAAAAGCCTTCACGAAACTTTGATCTTCATCAAATTTCAAATCTCATTCTGAGGTTGTCGATGTTGCCTCATTCTGCATTCAGCCAGTTACTGTCGACACTACAAAGAATATAATCACTTTTCATAAACCCACAGCACTCAAAGTTTGATTTTTTAAAATGATCAAAACTTTTCTTGGAAAGAAAAATACCTCCTGGAGCAAAACTACTGGTTGTCAGATTTGT
The DNA here is from genome assembly GCA_029875015.1 of Lepomis gibbosus. Lineage (NCBI taxonomy): Eukaryota > Metazoa > Chordata > Actinopteri > Centrarchiformes > Centrarchidae > Lepomis > Lepomis gibbosus. The sequence goes on along the minus strand of JAPMOB010238944.1, from coordinate 18,518 downwards.
CTTTTGATGTTATGTTAGAGTGGAATAGCTACTAACTCAGAATTAGATCTGTGTTGTCACATCTCAGGCAGGCAGAGCTGCTCTGCTCACTAACAACCTTGCCCTTACAGCAACTTTCCACTCCTATGTTGTTTGCTTATATAACACCACCATTTAACTGGGGCCGGCACTGCAGGAGAAATGACAGACCTGTCCAACTCTGACCGTCACAGAGGACAGAGAAGAAAAGTAGAAGTAGAAATAGGGTTGCATTTTTGTTTTCTGTTTTTAAATTGGTGACAAGTGAGTGAGGCAGCCTCCTCCTCACTACTACCCAGTATCTAGGAGACCGGATGCCCAGCTACAATGTGAGTCAACGTTCTCATTTTGGTACCAGAATGCAGGTTGTTAAATTTTACAAGACTTCCATTCAGGCACCCACACATTCACAGGCACACTCACAAACATTTGCACTGATATACTCAAGAGGAACTTTACTGACATAATGCATTTACCTAGTGGTTTCTGCAGCTAGTCTTTTTGACAATGCTTGGTTTTATTTGTCAGTGATATTTGAGATATTGCCTCTGATTTCTACCTCTATCTCAGTACAATGGAGTTGAATAAAATTGTGTTTTTGTGGTGCTAACAGCAAGCTAGATTTTTAAAAAGTATATGTTGTATTACAAAATATACTTTTCCCCGGACAGGGAGCTGGTTTGAGTTGCACTGAAGAGATAGTAACACAAAGTAGAGATTTGTACTAAATAGTCTAAGTTGGACTGTTCAAGACTGTGGAATGTGGGTTAGGCGATAGGAAGGGATTGTTTAATGGCCAGTAGGAAGGGGAGGAATAATTACAGCAAACAAAATCTGTTTAATGTTCATGTGGGAACCAGACCATTGTTTAAAGACATACTTGAAAAACTGTCCGTTAACCTAAACATAATTAAAACCTCAACCAGTGAGAACTGGCCAAAATGTCCTTACTTTCCAAAAATGTCCACCATTATTTAAATTGGTTAAATTGGTCCTCACAAGGATAGAAGTACAAGAGGATTGCAAACACACTCACTCACACACACACACACACACACACACACACATAGGTAGATGCAGAGGTGTTCAGTACATATATAAAAGAATCTTTAACGCTGAATCTTTAAAGTGAACTGATCATACTGAAAGTACTGTTGTCAGCTCAACCATAAATTGTTCCTTTTTAAAAGCTTATTATAAGATTGTAAAAACAATCATAATGTGAATCATCAAAGTGATTTACACTTAAATAGTCCTTTTTATCTTTAGCTCTCCAAGTAAAGGAGCATCTCTGAACACTGACACTCATAATATAACAGTAACATCTCACCTAGTTTATTACAGTTTACAATGCTGGCATGACAGAAAACAGAATAAACAAAGAATATCAGTAAAGCATGGTAACATTTTCTTGTTCAGGTTTGAGAGTCGGCCTGCCAAATGACCAACTTCACCAGGCTTTCGGATAAATTGATACAGCAATACAATAATGCATTGTAAAGAAAGGACATTTCACTGCACAAAACCCATAAAAGATCAATTTCAGGCATAAAACTACGCTGCAGGGGAAGTGTTTCCTTCTTTAGCCTGGATGTAGTCCAGAATTACATGGACAGAGAAAGAACCATGATCAGAATTTTAATTTGCATATTTTCTTTCTTTTTGTCGTCATTGGTCTGTAGTAGATAAAATAACTGATAAATCTAATGAATCGTCATTTTATTTGTAATCCTAAATCTCCTGCGTAAAACGAGTTGTGCGTAACAAGCAACACAGACTCTGTCATTTGAAGCCATATCACATTATTCCATCCATTTAACAAATACACATTACCTTTCACACTGACTGTGGCCATTTGGCAGTCACTCAGTGTTTACCAGTCCGTTGTACGCTGATGTGTGTCTGCACTGAGATCTTCTCTCTCTAAATGAATTGTGTAGAGGGAGAGAAAAAAAAACTAAGAAATAAAACAAGTTAATGGAGTGAATCAATGAGATTCCATTAGCTAGGGCACCACAGAGGGATACACAAACACACACACACAGAGGCATGGACTGACCACTTAGTGTAATAGCTGAAGGCCTAATGCTGGCTAATCAGGCTAATGCTGTTCAGCTTGTGAACAACAGCAGCAATGTAAGTGCAAGAAGGACACTGGACTGTGAGTGTAGATTTATGTTCATATATATTTGATAATGGTTTTCTTCGGAAGCCTAGCTCTCCTTTATATTACTTTTGAGACTTTTAAGGGCATCATGTACCAGTGTGGTGCTCTAAGAAGCACGGCTGAGTCTGGCCAGATTGCTGTGAATATTCACGGCCGCCAGTAGGCACTCTTAAAACATATCAGTTTGGACATTACTGATATTTTCTGAAAGAAAGTATCAAAACGTGCTGGGCAGGTGGCCAAGAAATATACGGAGCACATTCATGTTCTCCAGAGGATGAACTTGTCATTTGGACACCTCACCTTTCTCCTTGCACCAACATGAAGTCAAAATGTAATTTTTTCCCCATTTTTGGGGGGGGGCATTTTATGCTGTTGTGAGAGCATCAGAAGTAGAGAAATGACTTGACAATGTGGTCAGTGCCTTAACATTCTGGTATGTCTCAACCTGGATTTACCTTAAATGGGGCAAATGTGACTCTATGAGTTATGCTAAGTTTGCATTCACCACCTACATTGTGGTAAATCACAGGAAACAAGGGGTGGCGCAAAATGCATTAATAAATAATTAACATATGCCATGTTGAAAAATACAACAACTCTCCTTTAAGCCACTGAGACCCCCAAAACGTCATCTTTATAAACCTGATACTTCCTACTCTAAACGGCATATTACTATGAAATCTCCCAAACTTATGCTCGAGTTCAACTATATTTTGATTTTAGCAACTTTGTGGCCTTTTCTCTAGTGCCATCTCAAGCGGGAATTTTTAGCCTCTTCTGGTAAGACTTTAAGAAAAGCGTCAACATGCCGTATGTTTTTGTAAAATGAACATTGCAGCCTCGAGGGTTTAGACCTATATAGTGGGTGCAGGATTTTATAAGCTAGAGAACAATATATTGGTAATTTAGGGAGAACGGAAATAACAAAGCTTGCTAGCTCTACATGTGTTTGATGTACATGTCCTGTCTTTTTTCTCCCACCCTGCAGATCTCAGTCCATCTGAAGGAGGGCCAGGGTACGGACGGTCTGGCCACCTTGAAGAACAAGCCTCAGCTTCACAGCCTCGTGGCCAAGCAGCTCTGCCAGAATATCTCTGGCAAGAACACCATCATCTTCACTGGGCCGTCCATCACAAGCCTTAGCCTCTTTACCGAATTCAGCAAACAAGGTAAACAGCAAACAAGATGCAACAGCAGATATTGTATCTCCATGCTGCCTAATTAAAGCACCATTTCTTTTTTCCTCTGTCTTCTCTTGTCCTCCCCCTCCTCCTTCTTCATACTCTGCTATGGTGTAAAGATTGTAATCTCTCTTCTCATCTCATCTCCCATCTTTCGTTTTTTATTTGTTTATTTAATTTTTATTATACTGTGATGATAGCGTCCCCAGGATAAACAACACCGAGATGAAGACAGTCTGTTGCATGTCACCTTCAAATAAGACTTCACAGCGATACAGTGTGGACTTACTTATATGTAATAACTCCACCTTGGAGTTATAAACATTTCTAAAACAAGAGAAACTGTCTCAAAGAATAAAGCTTGACACTGCAAAAACTGCTATTGTCTATATGTAATTCCTAAAAACAAGTCAACAAGAAATCATCCTGGTACAAACCAATTTGTTTTGAGATTGCTTGTATACTAAATACTAAAGAAATTAAATATTTCTAAATATTCCCATTCATAACAAAAAATTCCCCAAGGAGAACTTGCACTGAAAATTAGCTGAATTACATCACAAAATTTTTCCATCTTTAAGAAAAATGCATCTTGATGACGGAATCTTATGCTAAGTGATTTGTTGAGATAGATGTCTTTATTGTAACTCAACCAACATCGACCATAATAGCCACTGGGATTGCACTGCAGTAGACTGATGCACAGTAAATCATGGAGGATGTGGTAGGGAGTGTTAAGCCTTGTCACCGCTCCAACATGTTTTTTGTTTTACTGTTAATGGATCATAGATACCCTACAGACTCATTATGTACTGTTTTATCAAATGTTTTGCAAAAGGTCAGCTGGAAATTGTTTTGGTGGAAATTGTGATATTTTATGCTGATAACCCATCTTTGAAGGAGTTTTCCACAGAACTCTGATTTTCATGCTCATTATACCTCATTAAGGCATATTTTATTATGAAAGCATAATCCTATTGTGGTGGCAGGTTGTCACATTTAAGCTCTCTTCAGTGACCTTTCATACAATGTCATCATGCCATGAAAGGTTACAAGTGAGAACAAATATTCAGTAAACAGATTAGGCTTCTTTTGACGATATCATCAGCACAATTTGGAAATTGAAAAGTTTTTATGTTCCCGTATTCACAAACGCTCTTTCACTAAACACTAACAGAAGAGCATTGTCAAACTCAACTGGGAAGAGCTGCAGTACGACATGTAAAGAAAAACTAGTTCAGAGATATAATCAATATTTTGTCATCCTAATTGGGTGAAGTTTCCACAAGGCATTCAGCTGAGGAAAAATTCAGTTCTGAGCTTGTGAAAGCATTGTCCAACTTTTTTTCTTTTTCAAATTTATCATGCTGGATTAATTAACTGGAGTTAATTACCCTGCATTACTCTGCAGCACTTATTCTGGACACACACACGTGATACACTGATAGAAATCATTCTCCAAATTGAGAACATTAACAAATCAGCAGCAGTCAGCCACATGATTGTTTCATGCTGCTCAACCATGTATGAATAAAAAGATGAAATGGGTGGAAAGACAGAAAAATCGAAAGACAGAGATGTTATATGAAAAAGAAAAGAAGGGGTACAGCTGTGAGAGAGATAAACAGTCTACAGCAGTTTGGTCTGTGAGTTTTGTTTCACATCAGAAGCAGAATGCATGAAAAGCACAATAAATACATAGGAAGTACTGCAGGCATTTTATAAAAGGAACACAATGAAAAATCCCTTCACAGTTTCCAAAAACCCATGGTGATATCATTGCTTTATCAACTTTATCTAAAACCCAATTACATTCATATAAGATGAAGAAAATCAACAAATACTCAGACATGAGAAGCTGGAACCAGAGAGTTGTTGGAATTTCTTCTTAAAAATGACTAACAGTTTTTTTTTTGTATATGAACTAATCAGTTAATCTACTAATTGTTTTAGCTCTATATAAAAACATTTAATTTATTTGTGTTGTTTATTTTCAATCAATGCATTTATAAAAACAAAATGCCCATTGCAATAACCCAAACACCCAAATTACCAAAAGCCAAAGTCAACATATTCAAATGTCTCTTTCGACCAAGAGTGCAGAATGCAAAAAATATTCATTTTATTACAAAGACAGAAAACATTCTTATTTGAGAAGCTGCAACCAGGAAATATTTGTAATAATTACTTTAAAAATTATGTGAATGATTAACCAATTATTAATATGAATTAATTGGCAACCAAAATAGTTGCTAGTTAATTTAATATATATTGATTATATATCATTTCATCTGTTCATAGTAATGTGTGGTAATCTATCTACTATCTATATTTCTCACATCTGTGTATATACTAGTCAAAATGTCTCTCTGTTGCAGAGTTATTTATACAAATGTTAACATGTCTTGGTTTATCCTTCTCCAGATATCTATTGTTGTGGTCTGCTGAGCACCAGGAAGAGCGACTGTACAGGATTGCCGCAAAGCATGCTGGTCTGCGGCTCCACACCAGCACAGCGCGGCCAATCACGAGTGATGATGAAAGGCAGCATGTCGTTGATCAGCTGGTACAACAAGGGACACTTCAGGTTCCTCACCAACAGTTATTCCCCAACAAAACAAGGTAAAGGTGCACCCACTGAACTCTAAAGGTCATTGAATTATCAATATTTTTGCACTGACATGAGACGGTACACAAGATGCATTAGTGCACAGAATGTATTGTGCATGTGTTTAGAACCGTAAGAAACCACATATGCACCATAACATTTGAAATGTCTTTGGGCTCAGAGTTTTTCAGTGAAAATAAAATTTGCTGTATTCTTGTTTCTGGATGAATTTCAGGTGAAATTGGCACATGGTTAAGCATTCGTGTCAGGGAAAATCAATGACAGCCTCTAATCCATGATAATCCATTTCCAGGAGGTGGCAGGATAGTGATATTTCCCTCCTCTTATAGCATAATCCACTCTCCATTTAACAGTTTTGTTAAAATTTAAATCTAGTTGAAGGGCTCAAGCGTGTGTGAGCTCTTTGAACGAAGAGAGCGGAAGCAAAGCCCCAGATCAGTTAAACTGTTATTATCCAATATTGATTTTCCTTTCCCTCTGTGTGTGCGTGGGTGGGTGTATGTTTGTGGTTTTCACTCTGTACAAAAAGGAGAACAAAAGTAGTTCCATCCATAACCACAACATTTTGTTTTTATTATGACGCATAAAATAAAACCAGGTCAAGATCAGTGACTAAAATAAACATGATGATAAATGAAAAATAAGTTATGTGTATAAACAACTTGGTATGACAACAATGGCATCATTACTGAGATGTTTTCATTTAATTTTTTTCTGCTACCATGAACCATGAGTAGAAATATTGCTATTAATAAAAATCTGTAGTTCTGATTTGACACACATGTAACTACTAATATTAATGATGGCTGCATTCCATTTATATGTGTAAATATATATATATATATATATATATGCTGGCTCACTGCCATCCCATACTGTGACTTAAATGGAGCCCTCCTTAATGTTATTTGTTACACCTGTGCATTTCCTGCTCTGACAGGTCTAAATGTATGCTGTGAAAAAGAACCATTAAACAAAGTAGCTCACCAGGGACCAAAGTATAAACATAAATTGTAACGAGGCGCACCTAGACAGCCTCCCTCATGTATAAAGGAGCGATTCTTTTCCTTTCCCCTGTCTGGTTGTTGGCCAGGTGACCACAGAGTCTGGAGAAGAGAAGTCCCTACAGTGGGATCTCATTTCTCTCCTGTATGTCTCTCACTCTCAGTTTGTGGTTTATCTGTTTGTGACAGGCATGATCATTAAGAGGAAAAGTGGGGAGATCCCATGTCCCTTGGCTGTTGAGGCCTTTGCCGCGCACCTCAGCTACATCTGCAAATACGACGACAAGTACAGCAAGTATGTACAACATTTTCCAAAATAATAATCTGTAATATTTAATATATGTATATTTGCATTCTTTCAGTGGGTTTATGGTGACTGGAAACCTGAATCAGTCCTATTTTAGACAAACTCTGTCCTTACAACAAGACTGTTTTAACGTTTGCAATAAGACATAAAAATTGAATTAAATGTTCTGTATTGATCTCAATGTAGAGAAATATCCTGTATTTGAACAGAAAATATGGATACCATGTCCTCCCTTTGACCATTTCTTGACCAATCAACTGACAGAAATTATTTGGCAACAATTTTGAACAACAATTAATCATAAGTTATCTTTCTCACAAAAGTACTATGAGGATTTGTTACTTTTCTGTTTCTCTTTTGGACTTTTGGTTAGACAAAACAAAATATTTCAAGACATCACCTTGAGCTGTAGGAAATTGTGATTTTTCACTATTTCTGGAATTTTATAGCCCAAATGCTAACCGTTAGTTAATGTTAGCAAACGAAAGACGTATATATTGCTGTGTAACTGACATAATTCATAATTCATAAATTCATAAATTCATAAATTCATAAATTCATAAATTCATAAATTCATAAATAATAAATAGATAAATAGATTTCCCACTTGTGGTCCCGTTCCAGTCCAAAGAGGAATTCTTAACTGACTCATGAGAATTTGGGAAAATTACATTGTGTGCCAATATCCTGTTTTGACACCTGTTGCCAGCATGACTGTTGTTCAGCACAAGTTACATAGTCTTGCTTTAAGGCCTATTACTTATAGTGGAGCATTATCTTGGAATAAGACGATTTTTTTCTCTTAGGTACTTTATCTTCCATAAGCCCAACAAGACCTGGCAGCAAGTGTTCTGGTTGAGCATCAGCATCGCCATCAACAACGCGTACATCCTCTACAAGATGTCTGACGCCTACACAGTTAAACGCTACAGCCGAGCGCAGTTTGGAGAGAGACTGGTCAGAGAGCTGCTGGATTTAGATGACTGCTCCCCCACACAGTGAGGAGGAAGACAAGGACAGCAGGAGCGCACGACAAAAACACACACTCACTTGGACACACACAAACACAATCCCCGCACTTACATTCACCCTTTTCATTACGGTTGTACAGATTCTGCAGTCTGTGTCTATGTGATGATACTAAAGCAGTGCCAAGCCTGTCTCTCTTCCTCTAGTTGTTTTCTGTAGTAGTGTAAATATTCATTAACACACAACTGCACACTACACAGTAGAGAATCATGAGCCATGGGACAGTTCACATGCCTCAGCTACAACTTTTAACCACACAGATTTACTAAGGATTTGCAGCAGGAGAAATTTCACAAGCAGAGATGCAGGCGGGAACAACAACACTGGGACGAATTCATGTTAAATGATGTCAGCTTCAAATTTGAGCTCTTATAAAAGAGTGAAATTATTGATGAGCCTGAATCTCCTGTGCGAGTGTTCAAATGTGTACCTGTCAGGCTAAAAGCTACATTTAGCTTGAAATTTACACTCTGCAAAAACACCTGTGACCCCGTAACAAAAGCTTAGTAAACCAGGACTATGACGTGTTTACACGCTGCATGCATAAAGAATTTGGATTGTGATGTTCTCTTGTTCAGTATGAAAATGATTTTTGCTCCAGGTGGGTTTTGAAATTATTTTTCTGTGTGTGTGTATTTAGCAAGTGGAACTGCCATTTGTGTGAGCATTGAGCCTGAGGATGTAAATGTACGGCTATTGTGACCCAGATGCGTCGTGTTGCTGCACACTGTACTCGCTAGAGGAAGACATAAAGCCACACCCAGCAGTGTGCAACCAGAATTTTTTTTAAAGCTTGGTTTCAGATATCTTAAAGCCCCTGAAAGTATGGTTTCCAATTTCAAGTACTCTCTGCAACAGTAAATATTCATAACTTAAAAGGCAACTGCCATCAGATTCTACTTCAGATATTGCTAAATCCCACATTTTCTCAAAAAGAGCCCCACTCTCCACCACTATATATACATTTCTCATGTGATGTAACCAAAACTGTTCCCACTTTGGAAGAAAATGTTGTGCTCATGTAGAGTCCCATCACTCATAGTAAGAAGTGGATTGAGAAAATTTTTTATTTTGGTCTAACAAACCATCCAATCCATCCAATGTGCATCCTACTTTTGTGCCGACGACACATATAATGTCAGATAAACTAATCTTATCTGTCTTTTTTTAATACTCATGTTAACTTTATTTTGTCTTTGCATGGCAGCACACATTCAAAAGCTCCTTGATTGAATGTTCAATAAGCCAGTGTTGCTAAGCGACGAGTACAATCTTGGCCAGTGCACAGGGGTTTGGATAATATTGCTTGGCAAGATTTAGTCCAGAAAGTAAAAACGGACTCACTGGTGGCTTATAAGATGTCCCAGAAAACCAAATGTTGCAACAAATCTTAATGTAGATAAGAGGCTTTGGGGCTGTGACTTGCTTTCTCACGCACCCCTGGTCTCAAATTGTTGCCCAAATCTCGTCAGGAACTCCAGAAATAAAGTGACTTCAGTTTATTTAACTATTTGACAAACATGGCACATTCTTTTACAACAGTTACATGTGTTTATACCTGTATAATTTATAAGAACATTCATCTGAAATGGAAGCATGGATACATTTCCCAATTCGCACTTTTCTTGCCAAGTAACAGATTTAAACCTGCCGACTTGTATCCAGCCAACAGAAGTGTGAGTGAAGAGGCGAGCGTTTATCTGATTAAAATACACTTACTGTCTTCAGACCATATAATTACACCACACTGCTGTCTGTAGCTTTAATGAGGACTTAACAGTCCACTTTCCTTTGCTGAACATGTTACACAGTCAACATGTTATTGCCATGCTGGGATCATGTTATGAATATTTTAAGCAAAAGGTTTTGTTTTGTGCTTACTCAATCAGCATGGTTTGATGTGTGTATACATTTTACAGGAAGATGACGCCGGTAGAGCAGAGTCGTAGAGCACTGGCAGGACTCATGCACTTTCCCCCATCACAGTCTTGCACTTTGAGGAGATTTGTAAAGTTAGCAACATGTTTATTAGATTATTCTTTTAGCTTTGATTTGAACCCAATGATAGTATACACTGCTTTCAAAAAATATGAAAAATAGAATAGAAAATTTCTGTAAATACACGTAGATAAATGCAATGGATTATATAAAAAAAAAACACCAATGAAATGTAAGTGTATATTTTGTTTACAAAAGTATGTCCATTATCACTCTCTCACTGAGACTCAAGATTGTGATTTTCTTTTTTACTTTTTCACTAATCCAAAGCATCATTGTTGTCATTGTTGCTCTTGTGTGTGTGTGTGTGTATGTGTGTGTGTGAATCACTGAATGTTGTCGTCACGTGTCTAATCACTGTTCACCTTGAATAACACTGGTAATCTTATCCCTGCCATGTCATGTAGTCAACTGAATGAAAAAATGAAATTGAAAGCCATCCTGCCCATTAGACTGCATATGTCCTACTGTATATTGGTTTTTAAAAGGAAAATCCACACTACTAAAAGCTTTTTAGTTTAAAGAGTCACTGAATACCTAGTTTGTTGCACATGATTTCACAATGTACTCATACACCCTGGAGGACACTTTTACATCACTGCAGCAAGGTGAAACGTAAACCCACTAGAGGTCAGAAAACACAACATTGTAAGACGGTGTTTGGTTGTTTTTTACATCAAAACTGCTTGATATCACACCCTGCAGCTCTTGTTTGACAGTGTTTTTTTGTGTTCTTATTAATAATTGGCTAAATGTGGATAATGTGATGATGCATCTTTATTAACATTTTTCCAGTGCAACTTTAGTGATATTTGATATAAGAATTGTTTTAGCTTTCTAAAATATCTGTTATAATTTTGGAAAAATGTGACAATCCCTGAATCAAAAAAAAACAATAAGCCACCAATTTATATCATACAAGTAGAAAAAATCATGGTAGAAAGGGCAGAGAAACCAATTTTTCACTTTGATTTGCCACAGACGGTATGAAAGGATGCATGTGTACTTGCAAGGCATGTTGTAGTCTGAGTAAGGGGTATGGACGCAATCATGAAGCAGAAATAGACAAGGCAGCTTGAGAGAGAGTGAATATAACAGAAAATAGAAAAAACAGCTCTTCAAAGCCAAATAAACCCTGCACTGCATCACAAAATGGTGAAGCAAATACTGTCAAGAGTATCCTAGTATGAATTTTTCCTTTACATGCGTGCCTAAAAATGAGCCTCTATGACGGCTGCGTTTGTAAATGGGCATCTGTAGCTGATGGTGGACTGAAGCAGGGGGTCACACTTTAGCTGGCACTCACTAAGAATGTGCGTGACATTTGCCGAGGTTTTCTGTAGTTCTTATATCTCTCAGCTCAGACCACAAATGAGAAGAAATTTTGAGCCGGGACTCTGCAAGGCCATGGTTACGTGGCAACACATTATATATGAGTGTGAGAGAGAGTATTTAAGTAGTTTTGCCCATATGGTAATGTTGTTATCACCCCAGTTGCAGACGGAGAGCTGAGCGGCTTCGAGTCGTCTCCTTTTAATCATCTATCAGAAGAGAAGGGCAGGGGATCTTCCCCTATGATGCTTTTGTTCATTTAGTTCAGAGGCTTCATTGTAAGTTTTCAGGTTCATCTGTGTACAATTATTCTGTCCAGGCGGCTCTATTGATCAGCCATAAATCAGTTTTCTATAGTGCCTTTTCCAGCTTGTTTTTTCCTCTCATTGCAGTGGTTTATTGTTGTTGACGTCCTGAAATGGAGTTGATGTGAATGACTAGTACATATTAGAATTTAAAAGATAGGTTCTAACAAAATGAATATAGTGAAATTCTGTCTTGATGGTGTGAATAATAGAAACTTGAAAATAAATCTATCGCCTCCGCAGTAGAGTTTTAGATGCTGAACAAGTTTTATGTAGCCCTATGGCCTTGTGCCATTGCTGTAATGACTCACCTCAAGTAATAGTTCACATTTTCACAGAAGCACTGGCGTCAACACTACAATATAAGTATTTAACGCATCTAAAAAACATTAATAATTCCAAATAAAACTTCAATTTATATATTTTACCTGAAAAAAATGACAGCAGGTCCCAGTGATGGATGTTAGTTTAGTTTTTGTTAACTGCTCTGCAGGAACCTAGTTTGTATGTTGAAGGAAAGAGGGATGAGAGAGCCCCTCTAAAGGCAGAAAGTTTAAAATCCCATCACCCAATGTAGCCTTAAAAAAAAGTTATAAAAGTCAAATATGAAAACGTCCACCGCAAGAGAAATGTCACTTTGATGGGTCTAACTACAACACTCTGGATGTTTTTCTTTCCATTTTCTACCTTGCCTCTTTTTACAAATAGCAGAGGCATCTGATACCTTTGATTTATGCTCATTCATTTATGTCAGGTGTGCAAATGGAAGTAAATAAAGGCACATGGTTCTGTGCCAGACTGTCTTTCATCCAGTTTTGTCAGACAAATGATTATCCCTAAATCGCTTGTCAGAAGCTTTGAATTATTGCAGAGATGCCATGAAATAATCACCTTCTCTGTCAGTTGTTTTGTGCTACTGAACCACAGTGGTGTATAGGATGATGTCCATGTACGTGATGTGTTGTATGTGTTGTTGTTTATATCCTGTGAGGGAGACAGTTGTCAAATGAGTGATTAGCTGTGGATGTGATAAAGAATTCAATTGGCTGACCTCAGGGCTTCAAAACTAACTGCTGTACAATATATTCACTTAGTTTAATATACTCTAAATGGACTTCTATAACCTTATCAGGTGCTATCAAAACTCTGTACAAGTAATAGTAGAATTAGATTTTGTTGTTGTTGTTGTTGTTGTTGTTGTTGGGAGCTCAGCAACCAAATAGTGAACACCAGGGTCATATAGTTCACGTTTTTCCAGATAAAATGTCAGAAATGTTAATGTTGCCAGGCACCAAATGTTTAACTGTCCAAGTGGTAGAACTATTTCACATCATTTGATTCTGGTTTGTAATGGTGGCTGCAGGGTTTTGAATAAACTGTACTGAGTAGAGTACTGTGGGCTAAAGTGTTATCTAGTTTCACAGATGGGCCAGACGGATGTGTGTATGTGCATGTAATGTTAGCGTTGCGTGGAATAATAAGTGTAAAAAAAACTGGTGTATGCTGGACCAAATAACTTTCTAAAATGTGTGTGGTGATGAGTTGTGCAAGGCTGTCGTGTAAATGTGTCTTCGTTAAAGCTCGCCACATGTGGGTGCTTCCAAATGATTGGAAATCGTGAGGAAGACAAAGATCAAATGTGCATCATTGTATTTTTTATGATTTGAGTGCAAAGCCTGTCTTTACTAAGCATCTTTGATTAGAAGTTTATTTGCAGAACATAATCTTCCCACATTAGCTTACCCCCTAGTAATTTTTGTACTGTCGTTTATTGGAAAAAATCACTTGTACACATCTTGCACACACACAAGAGGCAAAACTATTGTGTGAAAATAGTATTCTGTATTCATTGCTATTAAAAAGTTGCCCAAACAAAGCAATTAACAGGTTTAAGTGTTTCCAAAGTGTGTGTGTTTGTACTGCTATGTGCTGGATGGCTCTGTACTGTAAAGATTGTTTGTTGTTTAACCTGGCGAGCAGTTTTATGATGGCCTGGCAAAAAGCCCATCTGATGTTTTTTCAAGCATCTTTCTTGGAAACGTGTGCTGAGATTTTGCCTTCAGCAATCAAGGAACCAAACCTGTAAGTGAACAGATATAGCCAACCTGCTACACTGAGTGTTTGCTGCTAGGTTATGATGGGGCTGGTCTTCATGCCATTTCTCACCTTGTATGATCTGTGAACTAAATTATAAAAGACTGACTCTGCTGTGTACCGCTCCCGCTGTTACTTGAGCACTTACCCCAGCTTCTACTCAGTCCTAGCATGGACTGATGTTGTGAAGTGTGTGTGTCCAATCTCTACTTGCCTGTGAGTGTTTTTATTCTGTTTTGAAAACCTGTCAAGGCTTCAACAGAGCTCAACAAGCACTATAATTCAATTTAATATGATTTTCAATGAAAATCAGAATAATGTCGCAATTGCAGTGTCAGTCAAAATAATCGCAATTAGATGTTTTTTCAAAATTATTCAACCGTAATTGTTCAGGCTGAAAAAAATGTTATGTGTACTAGACATCTTGGCAGCTTTTCAGCCAACTCTACTTAAAGCTCTGTATTTGCCACCATTTTGCACACACAGTATCTAATAAATGTTCCTGGTTTTATATACCTATTGTGAAATATGCTGGTCTCGCATTGATGGATAAACAGCATTGGGGAAATGCCACTGTTGATGCAAACATGGGTGGTACTATATAAATCACATACAGTACCTAGAGAGTCTAAATTAAACACAGACAGGCCTCACATATCATGGAAACGTTTTTTTTCCTTAATTGCTTCTTAGATTTAACATTAATAACGAGCATTTTACTGAAATCCTTCATGACATGTACATATAATAGTAAAGGAAGAGTGGTGGGAATGAAATATGACTAAATAAAGGATGACTGTGACAGTGCTGGTTATCGGTCATCTATGAAATATGAAATATTGCTGTTTTCCTAAACAAGGGTTTCCACAACTACTTTCACCCTATTCATTAAGAAACATTTTGACATGATGAAAAACCCTGTATTTAAAAAATAAACTTAATATTCACTATCATCACTCTCATATTACTTACTTAAATACTTTCAAAAATATTTAAGCAGACTCAGGCATTTCCCCTTCCTGCTTCGCTCTGCAGACAAGGTGACAACACCAGACATGAATTCATGCATAAAATGATCAGAGGAGGTTACAGAGTGGTATTTGCTCATAAACCCCCCAAGGCAACATTTTAAGTCAAGTATTGATTGGACTGACAAGTGGCAGGAAAGTGAGAGAGTATTTTATATGACAAACTGGTCCTGGCCTGGATTCAACCCCAAGACCACCATCCCCACATCAGCCTAAGGCCATTTGTAATTAGGCTGTAATAATTAGACAATAATTTATAAAGCAATTAAAAATGTGATGATGATTTAACAAAGATTAAGAGCTATTTGCAGATGTCCTCCAGCAGGTTTTTCCAGAGTCATGTGGCCCTGACTGCGAAGGCCTTGTCCTGTTTTTTCAGCCTTCAAATTACTACTGCCTATACCAGGCCACACTAAGGCCGGGATGAGGTTAGCAGGTCAGCAATACAATCAGGAGCCAACTCCATACAGGCTTGACAGCCTGTATCAGAGTTTCTGAAACCACAGCCACATTAGTTTTCCTTATGATACTTAATTATTGTTTCAAGGGACAATAAGTATTTTAGGGCATTAGGGTGTTCACTTTTATCAGCAACTTCATGGACATATTTGTGACTCAGCTTACAGAAAACAAATAGTGTTATAAAGTGAAATATTAGTGTGGTGTTATAATCAAGATCAAGATATGGTCCATTTGTGCTCATGGGGAAATTTGTTTTGGACTCCGCTCTGCAGTTCTACAATAAATTACCAGCATGCAGTAAAAACATAATAAGAACACAGAGGGCATAAAAACAGTAGCACACATCAGAAAAACCACCAATCATAAAAATCTAAAACATAAGACAAGCAGCATAAAAATAAAAAAAACACATATAATAAAACTAGTTGAGCCTAATTATTTTTATCTTTGACTGTGAGGACTGGAACAATGCATTGCAGGAGCTCACTGCACCTTTAAGATAAATTTCACTTAGTCATTCTAGGTTTACTCACTTAGTATTTTGGGCTTATTCACTTGGGGATCTTGAGGAGTTTGACTTGAAGTTGTAAAGAACAGTCAGAATAGACACAAAAATGAATTGGAAATACAGTCCCAAAAACCTGCTGTGCAGCTTTTGACCATCATTCTTTTGATTACTTTAAAGGCAAGCTAATAACTGTTTGAGATAATATAATCAGTTAGGGAAATTATTACTCAAAGCCATTAGTGAGGGCAATAATGTTGTATGATGGCCATATCACAGAAAAGGGCTGGTCTGTACAGATTGCTGTGTTAAACAATATTTTTGCAATAAATTGAAATATAGATGTAATGTCAGACAGAAGCAGCAGAGGGCGGCAAATCACAATTCTCTCCAACACATTGAAGTCACTGGCTGTCAGCTTATTGATCATGGTAAATGGATGTAATTGGTCAGAGCACCAACATCAGACTGTATAACTGAGTTATTTTTGTGCCTTATGATGACTTGCTCCATAGCGCACTGACTGTCTAAACTCCTGAAAATGGGGGTAACTTAAACAGCAACCTTCAGGAAGAGGCGGTTTGGCAAACATAGTGGCATGTTATCCCATCTGCAGAGTTCAAGAAGCTTTCAGTGAAAATATTATGTCTGCCACTGACTGTGTGGTGGAGCATGTGCTGTGTGTGTGTGCGTGTGTGTGTGTGTGTGTGAGAGAGAGAGAGAGAGAGAGAGAGAGAGAGAGAGAAAGGACGAGCAAGTGATGGAGAATGAAGCAGGCCTGACAAGCTGAAAGCTGCAGCTCTGCTTACTCCCGTGCCTGAAGGTAAAATTTAAACTGATTTCTGCATAACAGAAAGACCTGTGGAGAAGTTACACAATAGAGAAGATCAGTTGAGCTGAGCACTGAGCTGCAGACATGTTGAGTGTCACAGAGAAAATGGGCAGCAGTACCAGCCAACATTGTAAATAGTTAATTAGTTCTCATTTGATTGTTATAGTCTGTAGTGAGTGGAAACGATTTTGTCACCTCCTGCCTTTGTCCACTGCATCCTGCCAATAAAGTAGCTGCTCAACTCAATGAGAATATACAAAGAAAGAAACAGAAAGAAAGATGAATCGCAAAATAAATACATTTCATATGGTGTCATAAGAAATATTTATTTGTTATTTAAACAAACAAAAAAATAAACCTGCCTGTTCACAATACAAATAAAGACCAGTGAGAGAATTACTTTCTTACAAGTAAAAGTAGAAGTACATGAGTATAAGTGTGAAAATATGCTCAAAGTAAAAAAAGTAAAAAATAGACATTACGCAGAATGGCCCATTTCAGAATAATATATATTATATAATTGGATTATAACTATGGATGCATTATGCATCACTTTAATGTTACAGCTGGTAATAGTGGGGCTAATTGTAACTACATTAAATACTGCTGGGTAGCTTAATCTATGATATTAAATCATATATTATTAGCCAATTTTATTTGGGTGGTGATGGCGCAATGAATGAGACACATGCCTTTGGCGTTTGGTTCAAACCCTCACTGTGACCCATCCACCAATGTGTCCCTGAGCAAGATACTTAACCCCTCATTGCTCCAGAGGTGTGTGACCTCTGACATGTACAGCAATTGTAAGTCACTTTGGATAAAAGCATCAGCTGAATGAATAAATTTAAATTTTGGATTAATAGCTCTATTCTAAAAAGTAGTAACTAAAGCTGTCAGATAAATATAGTGATGTAAAAAAGTAATCCAAAATGTAGTGGGATGTAAGTATAAAGTACTTAGAGTATACATATTTTCTACTTATTATAGAAATACAATTTTTGTTGCATTATGAAGAGATGAGATTTCTGGCATGGCTTCCCCTACTTCCAAGGAGCCTGGAGAAGGGAAATATACTCACTCTGAAGGGCGAAAACTCCAGCAACACTTTCATTATGAAGAACAACATTATTGCATTGTGAGACCAACTTGTTTCAGCTTGTAGCCATGATCAAGCTCATTTATTATCCCAATATGTGATTGGAGACAGGAGAAAACTTTAAATGGCAATTTAGACAACCAGTCAACTAAAATATTTAAAAATAGAAATCTGAGCTTATCTGAGTACAAACAATTAAAGCCTGTTTGAAAATGAAAAACTGCTACTCTGCTATATTCAGTTCCTTATAACTTGAAATGTAAATGTTATAAATATCACCCATAAGCACACCACCTTGTACACGTATATTTTGTCAAAGTGATATTGTAAAACATTAGTCATTTGAAATATAAAAGCGGACTAACAAAGGTGTTTCTGAGAAATGTCTTTCCCAAGTTTATAACCTCTGTCTCCACAATGTCTGGAGTCTCCACCCATCTTATGTGTGCAAGGTTATGACTTTCTCAGCCCACACTCTTTCAATCAAGCTCTTAACCCTGCACACTCACACACACACACACACAC
>JAPMOB010238943.1:1333-20413 GCA_029875015.1 Lepomis gibbosus | reverse complement strand
CTGATTCCATGGTACTGTATTGTTGCTGATGTTGATCGTGATGATCATTTGGCACAAACTTTCGTTTTGGCTGAAGTGTCTCGGCCAACAGTGAGAACGTTTTTTTAAACGCTGGCCTCTGATATGGTGATCAGAGTGCGCAGGTACGGATGTTTCAGTCTTCATTTCGACAGGCTCTTCTTTATGTGCTCTACTTCCATCTGTCAAACAAAGGCAGACAAGTTGTGATTTAATTTCATTTACAGTTAAAGACATTTAGCCGTTGGTCTTTAATTCCTTTCTGGGTGAGGTTAAAGACTTATTAGAGAATGCCTTATTCCTTAAAGTATAATTTATGTGATATTTATAGAGCCCAACCGATATATTGGTTGGCCGATGTGAGCTAATTGCATTTCAGAGTCGGCCGTTTATTACTGCAGATATATGACTATCACAAAAGAAACAGAGTCAGAGCCTTCCCTCATGTCATGGGTGTTGCATAGTTTGCCCACTAGAGGGTGCGCTGCAGCTCCTCTGTAAACAACACTGCCTCACCACAAAAGACTCAAAAGAAAACCATCAGCTGACCACAGGTCTACCTGAGCCTACCCACAGCATAAACATGCAGATGGCTGTGTTAGAGGTGAGTCTGTCTAGTGTCACGTTAATTAAATGACTTTAATAACTATAATAAAAATAGACCCAATCACTTCTCCTCTTGTGAAACATTCATGACTTGCTAACCCTCCCATTTTTCACTGCATCCTCTCGGCTTCCTCTCGGCTCACAGCAGTTTAATGTTATGTTAGTATTGAAAGCTACATTGCTGACAAACGTGATTGTAGATTTATGTCTGAAATAGTGTGGCAGTTCTAGCAAACCCCATTTGTCCCTCATTCATCACTTCTAAATATTCTCTAAAGTCGCCTAACGTTACAGCAGCTAACGCTGCCTGTTGCTAACCGTGTTTATCATTGGAGCGCTAACTTTAATGAGCCGTTAAACTATAGTTTCTGACGGATTCTAAATTTATCTGCAAGCCGTCTGTCTGCAGTTACAGTTCGCAAGTCTGAAATGATTAAACCAGAGTGGATTTGTAAATATATATTGTAATATGTAATATTTATTGATGTGCAATTGTTTACAGCCCACATACATAGCAGCTTTCAATATCTGCCTGATCTAAGTGTAGTTTATAAAGTAAAGGGGTCTACTATCCAAATATCGGCTCATAAATCGGCTCTTTTTCACTTTAACATCGGCACCAGCATCAGCCCCAAAAACCCATATCGGTCGATTACATTTTAGGGTTAGAAAAAAAGCTAGCATCATACATTTAACTACACAAGAGTATAAGATAATAAAAATAATAATAATAATAATAATGACACTTTTACGTTCATTGCCAAGAAAAAGCATTTTGCCTGTTTTGCTGTACCTTCTTACCATTGATTCTATAAGTTCAATTACTTTATGGTTTGGATGGCTAACTGACATCCCAAATGGACTAAATTCAATTGTTGACATTTAGATGAATCCATTTATCTAGATAAATCCACCTCCTGATGGTTGCAGCAATACTAGAACAACTTGGTGTCACATTGCATTCGAAGCAACTGACATTTGGGTGTCCGCATACTTTTATAGTATGCGGACACCCATATAGTATATCAATCACTAACTAAACTAATACATGTATAAACCCAAAACAAACAGTACATAAATATCAATAATATGTACCTCACATTTACATTGTTAATTTATTCACTTATAATAAAGTCAAAATTGTTAAACTTAAATCTAAACTCTCCCGCTCTTCCCTCCTTTATGAGTCTCACCTGTAAACTAATACGAATCTTCTTCTCTTCATCCAGCGCGCCGGCCAACTGCTTCATCTCCTGCCTGAAATACACAAATACACACAAACACGTCATGACTGATCCACCAACTCACATATGTTTGCACACACACACACAGTTATATCTAGGGATGACGTACCTGTGCTGGCTCTTCAGCCGTTCTATGGAGGCCCTCAGGTCTCTCAGCTGGTTCCTGAGTTCCTCCAGTGTCAGGGGGGTCAGAGGTGAATGCCGGAGCTCGGGGGAGGGGGTAAGACCCGAAGAGGAGGATGGGGACACGGAGCGATGGCTGGAGTTTGGTGGGGTCAGGGTAGAGGGCTTGGCGGGCAGTGGTGCTTTGTTGTCATGTACCTGAGAGCGAATTGAGACACAGATCAGGAATTTTTCCCCCCGCGAACATCTGAGATCCAACCTGGTGGTTCTGCTTCAAGTGAAGTTCCGAATCCAAATTTATACCAACAATGATAAGAGAAGAGTGAAAAATATAGGAACTGGTGGTGAAATTTTTTTCTCAACTAATGTTTCCAAAGTTAAGAAACAAAAGTTGGAAAAGCTGTAGTGTGGTGCCACCTGCTTGATGAAATAAATAGTGTAGACAGAAGGTGGACGTACAGAGGGTGGAGCGCCTTTCCTCAGGGAAATGTCTAAAGATCTGGTGACAGTCTCCGGCTCTTCTTTCCCTCTGTTCTTCTCCTTCCTGTCCTCTAATGCGGGGGGTTCCAGATCGGTACTGGACAGGTGGGACTAAGACACGGAGAAACAGACATTGTATGTATGTTTAAAAAATGACTGCAATGGTGTATTCAGTGTCAAGTCTGTGTTAGGTCTAATCCCATCTAGTCTAATCTAAATGCAGTTATAATCCATTAAATAGCTCCCTTCACTTCCCATTGCTCACAGGATAAGAAAACACACCCTTGTTTCCTGTTTCCTGTGCAAAATCAAAACTCCATATTAATCAGTGCAGTACGTTTTCCACAAGTGCATATTATGCTGTGAATACTCAATATATACTGAATGCTAAAACTTTAGCATGGACACCTGACAGAGCTGAGATGTAACTGTGTCCCAGTTTTATACTAAGTATACAGTTTGTACCAATTTTCATAGTATGATGTTATGAAATTAGTGAATTTTACTGTAAGAAACGATTAATCAAACTCTGGCTCTGAGGTAACACTGCCAACTTACCAATATGTTTGTTTGTTCTGTTTTCTTTTAACTTTTCCCCCCACCATTAATAATGTGTGTTTTAGGGCTGAAACTACTGTTAATGTGTGATGTTGCATGAGAGTATGTGTTGAGAGATGTTCATTTTCTCTATTTTGTGTTGTCTTTGTAAAGCTCCAGAATGTACAGAACACATTTTACCTTCTGGGACAATAACGTGCATCTTATCTTATGTGATCGCCAACTATTTTGATAATCAGTTATTGATTAACGTAATATTATCAAACATAAAAGCTAAAGAACATTTGCTGCCTCCAGCTTCTCAACTGTGAGGATTTGCTGCTTTTCTGTGCGTTTTGGACTATTAGTCTGTCAAAAAATACAATTTGAATTAATTTTCCATATTTTTCTAACATCTAAATGATTAATAAAATAATTTATTTAAAATGTATAAATCAATAACTCCAATGTTCACTAGCTGCAGCCCAAACTTGTTTTGATTTTTTGCTGCAGTAAGGAGCTCCTCCATGTACTATGTGCATTGCATTATGGCCTGTGGTTGAAAGTAATAATACATTTACTCAAGTACTGTACTTACGTAGAATATTAAGGTAATTATCTCGAGTACTTTTTACTACACTACATTTATTTGATACATTTATAAACTAGTTATTTTACAGATTAAGATGAATGATATGAAATATAATCAACAAATAACCTTCAGTAATACATCATGATTTAAGATAAGATGAAACTGTATTGACCCTTTGGTTATACTGAAAGGCTACTTTAAGAGCACTTTTATTTTTGTAAATTAAGGATATTTTTATGCTAATACGTACTTTTACTTACTACTTTTGAATCAAGGGTTTTTACTTCTTTTCATTTTCACAATATCAACAGCATCCTTATAAATCAAGTATTTCAGTATTAATACTGACATTTTAAAGTACATTTTAATTTGTTGCTGTACTACTACTCTACACTACTTAAGACCTGCTCAATATGTAGTATAGAAGTGGAAGAGGATCGAAACCTCTCATGACATTCTGAATCAGGTGACCATTATTTGTCCTTTATGATTGGCTGACTACAAACACACTTACTGGTGTGATAATCTGTGAGCGAGGCCGGCGGTCTGTGACTCTTGGCCGTGACGCCGTCGGGTGACTTAGCTTCTCTGTTGATGCGACGACCACGTCCAGGTCTACATCTGCACAAACACACATCAGAAACACACAAACAGGTGACTGTCAGCGTTCCACATGTGCACAGAGGCAAAGAGAGAGAAAGAGAGAGAGCGCGCTCTGACAGTTACTGAGGCACCATATCTTGATCTCATTGGTCGACGCTCCTGTCAGTCAAACTCACCAGTGTCATGTGACCTGTCAGGGCCAGAATCTGGTGTCGAAGCCCCGCCCTCAGACTTGGGGCTTTCACTCCTGAGCAGGTAAACCATACAACAACATTAGGCTGTGTAAACCCTCGGGGAAATGTGGGATGTCTCAGTAAGAGCGTGCGTGTGTGTGTGTTTGTGAGCTTGTACTGACGCTAGAGCGGGCGGTCTCTCGGGACGCCGCGGGGGTTGGGAGGAAGAGGAGGTGCTTGTCTTTGGGGGCAGGGGTTTCTTGGGAAGGAGAGATGGGAGGGTGGGCTTGGGGATGTCTCCAAACTTCACCTCTTCACCTACACACACACATAAAAATCATACAAAACATACATGGTTGTTCATGCAGGAAAAATAACATAACACATTGAACATAAATAAACACATGTAGAGGTGAATGTGCGACTCAAACGCTCATCCAGACATGTATGATAAGGTGACTGCATAGTGGTAGGAGTACAGCGATAAAGGCAAGAGCTGCAGCAGTAAAAAGCAACTGAATCTGACCAAAGAGCAGTACAGCAAGCCAAAGAAATGTTAAATAAAAACAGAAAAAGAAGAAGGGTGTGGTGTTGCACAAGGCTGCAAGAAAGTGAGTGGGGAAATGGAAAGGTAGAAAGGTCAAGGAGGATTAGAATGATCAGCTGTGCTGTCAATAGTATTTGTAAGTGAAGAAAACTGCCATTAAATTGAAACAGACCTTTTTTTTTTTTCTTACAATATATTTTAAGAAAATCACTGTGCAGGCAGTAAAACCGGTTAATACGTAATATATGTCATAATGACAGTGCTTCATCTCTAATAAAATTTGGAAAATAATATCACTAGATTGACCTTTCTTAAAATCAAATACTTCTTGGGGTGAAGATTATAATGTTAAGTATTTGTGCTTGAGTATTTCCATTTTATGCTACTATAAACTTCTACTCCTCTACCTTTTAGCTGGAAATGTTGTACTACAGGTTTCAGATGTATTTGAGTTGGTAACAAGTCTGCTAAAGGTTGATTTTCCCCTCTGAACCTTTCAGATGGTTTCATTTAAATAACTGAGCCTTTAAGAAGTCAAATTGTGATTATTTCACAAAAAGAGAAAAATCCAAGCTACTCTTGACTCCTTGGGGTCAAATATCGTGTGTGTAGCATTTTAAATGTCAAGTTAAATATATTTATTTAGCATTGAGATGAAATGAGACAACTGCAGACACAATTGCAGGCTTGTGTTTCGCATCAGTCGGTGGCAATGTTGTCAAGATCAAAACCACAATGCCCATAGTTTCCTGCTGCACAGAGAATGATATAGACACTGTTTCATCAGCTTTGATTGCCACTTTGCAAACAAGGACAAACATGCTGCAAGTTATGCTTTTAACTTGCAGCTTGTTCTAACTACCCCAGACACAAACCACCCTAATGCTTGGCTTGATTTACCTGTGAAAAACAGCACCCTCGTCCCCTTTCACGCTGAATCTCTCTTTGTGCTATACAGCTAGCCGGCATTTATAACGCTTGATTAGATTAGATTAGATTAAAACATGTTTGTTAATGATCTGTCAGTTGCCAACTGAACAGATCAGTAAAAAGCTGTTAGATGCTGCAAGAGCTGCGGGCTGAAGGTGGGCCGACTGTACCTCGTTCCTGGTCTCTCAGTGGTAGATGTTCAGGTCGCTCAGGAGGAGCCTTCTTGATCTCCGACTTTTTCTCTACAGGTCAGAGTTTACAGGTTTCTGTTTCTCTCTCTTTCTCTCCCAGAACACATAAAATACAAGCGAGGAGGTAATAGAAGTTGTGAGGTGTTACTGTACCTGTGGTGTGTTTAGCTGAAGGCGCGCTGGGAGGAGGCGGTTTCTTTGGTCTCTAAAAACACACACAGACACGGAAACATTACAAAAACACTTCAGGAATGTCTCATGTCTTTGAGACGTTCTCGGCATCTGACATCACGGTAAACAGACAACTTTTGCACGTGTGTCCTTGCGCCAAATATACCTCTTTCTCCACTTCTAGCAGCTTGACAAAGTTGTCTGGGAAAACACCTTGCCTTCCCCCTATCTCCCCTTTCCACCAGCCTGCATCAGCACACTCCTGGACAAAAGGAGAAGTTTGGTTTGAACTAAAGTTTAAATGCCTGCTGTGTATTCAGCGTGCACCAGGATGCAAATTGTGTTTTCCTAACCTGCACAAACAAATCAAACTAACCAAGTGATGCAAACATGTGACAATCAAAGCAGACACCTGCATATAAGCCAAGTTATATACACACACATATGCAGACTGACCTTGGTGATGATGTTGACGATATCTCCCTCTTTGATTGACAGCTCATCTTCATTTTGTGCTTCATATGGAAAGAGGACTTTACATTGCTCTCGTCCTGCCAATCAAATCCAAGACAGACAAGCCAAAATTACGGAATTTAGAAACAACAGAGTAGAGGAGGTTTTGAGCAAGAACTGAAGGGATGACGTGCAGGGAGAATTTGCCTGTGAGAGATTGTTTTCAAATTTTCACTGAAATAATAACCAGATTATTTAGAAAAAAAATGCAATTTTAAACTTCTGAAATTAGATTTCCATCTAGGTTTTATGCCACCCTGTGGTTAAAAGTTGTGTGTGTGTTCGGCTTACCGCCATAGATTACACTGAACAAAGTCGTCTTGTGAAAAGGTAACAGAAAGCACAGAGAAAAGGGAACAGGGGTCCAAATAGCTAAACCAAAGAATGCTTGTGTTGCAAAAGGTAGTTTTAAAATCTGACTGTCATCCACATTTGTTACAGTTTTATACTTTTATATTCAAAATAAAGTCCACTCAATAGCTAGATTTTCATTTAAAAAATAAAACTGGGGAATAATGATAACTTACATCTGTATTCAGTTATTAAAATACAACAAGGATTGCAAACAACACTTATAATCACACTATGGGGTCTGCTTTAGAAAAGCGTTTATATAATGGTGTACAATTCGTGTTTGTAAAAGAAAAACAAAAAGGAAATGAGAGGATGATTAAATCATTTCCTGATTACAATGTCCATCAAGCACATATCTAGCTATAGAAGAGCATGTTGTGGTTTTGCTTTGTTTTATCTCATTAACAACAAAAAAACCCACACGATCTTTTACACAACATTTCTGCTTTTACTACCTTATTGTTTATCATCTGGACTTCCTTAACTGAAGAGACGAGCTCACCTTTAGCTTTGCTGTCAGGTTCAGTCTTCATGGTTTCAGGGGCAACAGTCGCTGCTTTCCCCTCGTTGGCCTGAATGTTGAACAGACGGAAGAAAACCTTTACTTTCACACACACTCATGTACAATGTCATCCTCAGACGCACTTACATACACTGTGGGAATTATTGTGTAACCAGCTGCGCAATTTAAGTTTTTCTTGTAGCCACCCTGATTCGGTCTGAGACTTCCTGTGCTTACCATGGCGAGTTTCACCAGCCTCTCTGGAGGATATCGTGACCTGGTTAGATTCAGCTGTTGTTGGTGTGGAGGTGTGAGAGCTGAGCAGCAAGTTTACACACTCGTGTTCGTGCACAAAGTGACATCTGTGCATCCTCTCCCCGGAGAATTCACCTTTTTTTTTGTTATTTCTTCATATGTCAATTCAAAAAAAGCACCATGGGAAATGTATGAGGTAATCAGCAGGTGTCTTTTTATTGAATTGAAGCTGGTGATTTTACCTAAATTCCACCACACATATTTCCGCACCAGGGGAAGCACTGCCCCGGACCATGCTTGGTCTTCTGGGAGTCCAGTAATACTGTTAGATCAGTGTTACTAAGTAACCTTGTGGGATCTTCAAACTGTCAAAGCTCTGCGCCTCGATGTAATGGTCATACGCGAGAGGCACAAACTGGGACTACACCCATGAACAATATAAATAATTTTGCATTTATCTTCATCATTTTCACTTCATTTGGATGCTCATTAGCCTCCACAAAGTGGTTGCCAGGGATACACATAAAACCCTAACAATGAAAATAAAGAGCAATTACTCAACAATGCTAAAGGTCGAGTTAGTCACTCTGTGTGGCTAAATGCTGATGCTAGCATGCTCACGGTTACATTGCTGACATACTGATGTTCAGACGTGTTTACCACATTCACCATCTTAGTTTAACGTGTTAGTACGCTAACATTTGCTAATTAGCACTAAACATAAAATTACAGAGCTACAGGTATTAAATTATTAAATTAGTAAACTTAAGTATTGAACAAATTAACATTTTGACCAGATTGTGGCGCTGGATTAAAAGTTAAGTGGTCACTAAATTATTGGAGAACATGAACATATTTCAAGGCAATTCTCACAATACATTTCAGATACATTTCATTGACTGACTTTAGATCTCCAATCAAATACCTCTGGCGTGACTAAAACTCACATATTACCAATAAAACAGACTAAATAAAAGAGTAAACAATAAAAATTATAAATTAAAAGACAAAAATAAATAATGCAATTGAAATAATCACTTTCCAGTGCACATCACTGTCCCACAGCTCCAGTCTAACCAGCTAATTAGAGAGGATCAGATCAGATTTAGCACAAAAACCACCGAGCTGACTTGACGATGAAGCGCGCACACCTGTCTGTGTATGTGCGTGCGCGCTGTTCAGGCTGTTAAAAGGAGCCGTTGTTTTCCTGCTGGAGTGGATCCCTCGACAGTGTTTGTGGAACCAGGGTGGCTCTTCCATAGAAAAAAAACCCCATACACACACACGTATACATTCACAAGACCCGGTCTGTCCCGAACACACACACGGCTCTGTTCTGTTTGAGAAAAAACACCACGCCGCCTCCTCCGCCAGCTTCTCTCCTCTGTCTACACCCTTCCCCTTCTCCCCTTCCCTCTCTAATGAGACCCATGTGGTGCCACAAGCATTGAGACATCATTACGACATCCCAGAGAGGTTTTAACGTCCGAGTATCACATGTTATCTGGGCCTCTTATAGTCAAACAGGGATTGTCCAATAAGTGACACGACTATTTCTGGAAGGACTCAGACAGTTAAGACACTTTCTTAAATGTCAACCACAAAAAGAAGAATTACAACCATGTGCTTTAGCCTCATATAACCTTAAAGCTGCATTTACTGCTGTTTCAGAGCTGTGTCATTGTAGAGCCAAAATCTCCCCCTGCAGAGCAAAGTGTGGCCAGAGGCAGGAAATTCTGCAGTCCATCTGAATGACACACTAATGTGGTTTTCTTGACTTTGCAAGAGAAGGTCTTGCACATTTGTTTAAAAGTATTGAGGCTATGGAGGTGACAATGGGGGGCAGCAAAACCACATCGACATACTACCACTTTATAAAATTGCAAAGGCAAATATGTCATCAAACAGCTGAATATTTACACTTGAGCAGGTGGTGCGGGTTTATAGCTATCTGCATGTATTACAGCAGCTTTAAGATGGTTTCTATTGCAGAAAACAATGTTTTCTACTAAAGTTTATTCATGTGAGTCTATATAGACTTTATGACTATCACTTTGTAGTCTAGTATT
Source organism: Lepomis gibbosus (assembly GCA_029875015.1). Taxonomy (NCBI): domain Eukaryota; kingdom Metazoa; phylum Chordata; class Actinopteri; order Centrarchiformes; family Centrarchidae; genus Lepomis; species Lepomis gibbosus. Next base: position 10,505 of record JAPMOB010238943.1, on the reverse strand, counting down.
ATCAAAATAACTAACACCAAACATTTCTGTGCGCAGAAAGCTAGTGCTTTCTTCTCACTGAGCTGGTACGACCTTCTATTGTTCTGCATCACTATTCAGGCCAAGTTAAATAAATCCACAACAGATATGATCTCTCGCTTGCAGGTCTGAAGGAATTCAGATTTAATATAGACTGTAAACACAAAAACTGTATACGTTTAGTGGTACTGGCACAGCAGGTAACATACTAGGCTGATATTGGTCTTTTCTATTACAAATGGAAAAGTAACCAGTTAACAAGTTACTATTTATTTACTCAGTTTGTCCTTCGGAAATCTTTATTTTGTTGTAGAATAACCCTGCTATGTGAGGTTTCCTTATTGATCCACCACCCCGCCTAAACTTCACACTGTAGACTTTTGTTTGTCTGCTGATCTCCAGGCAGAGTGACTCTGACTCATTGCAAAGATAAAAAAAAAAAAAAAGTGGAAAAACTTCCCTTTTTGCTGGCATAAAAGCTAAAAGATGTTAAATACAGGCACTAAAAGAACCCTAACTATCATTATCAGCTCTCAAATAAACAAGCTTTCAATCACTATGTGCATCAAGGCACAAAACATTGTTATAGCTTCACACTGGGACTTCGCCCAGTTCACAAGCAGCTGACCTTCCAGTTCAATTATAAAGTTGACGTGGCTTTCTGTGACACAGCGTCCCCCCGTCCCGGATGGAGAGCTTGCGCTGTCAACTTCTCCAGAGCCTCATTAGAGAGCAGAGAGACTCGTCTCACCATAAAGCAACATAACAGCCTCCCGCTCAGCAGGACAGGCTGACAAACATCCTCAGAACAAACACACACACTCTGATATTTCTGCAGGGGCTCCAGGAGGGTTTGACGACCAATATAGGAATTTAAAAGTCAGGTTTTAGTTTCCGTCACCTACTTAATTTAGCTTGTTTTCATCCTGTGTCTCTAACTTTCTTCGTCTCTTATCTTCTGCTTAAATGTGCACTTTTTCAACTGACATTAAGCAACATGACATGTGTTGAGGTTTAGCCTTAGTGCCGTGTGGCTATCGGTGACAGTTTCAGGTTTGGTGTAATTGGTGAGGTTAGACTTTAAGTTTACTGATACATCGTGCAGAAGGCAGGTTTTTGCAAAGTTTTCTTATTTTGTCAATAATTTTTTTTTTTTTTTAAGGAGTTTCATGTCTCTTAATCGCCAAATTCCTTTAAAAAGCTGTCTCACTCTGCCAGGACTAATGTTTTGGGGTAAACATTAAATTTCTTCTCATAAAATTCAGTTTCTCCCAAAATAACAAAGCACTTATCTTCCTCTCCTACTTCAGTAGGTTTTTGTAAAGTTCTTATTTAGATTATAAAATAAAGGAGAAAAGTCTCAGTTTCTATAAAGTTATTTGTCTGTTGATGGTTGAAATACCACACAATAAAAGTTAATGGTTATGAGATTAAATGGGGTCCGGTCATTGAAATTATGTGGTTTCTGGCCACGAAGATACTTTTACGCAGCTTTTCAGATATTTGCATTTTAAAATTCTTTTAAAAGGCAGATATTCGAAAAACACAAGTATCCACAGGTCTGGAAACCACTTGGAGTAAGAAAATCTTTTTTTTTTGACATTTTGGTGAAGCGGCCCTTTAATTCCACGTTCATAACCCGACCAAGAGACCAAAAACATCTGAGACAGCCTTTGAAATTGTATTTTGACCATCAACACGCACATAAGCTTTTAGAGAAACAGAGGCTTATTCAATGCTCTCTTTACTTTGTGATCTAAGTAAGAAAACCCGGCGCATCTGCATGCTCTATCTGTAAGTTTAACTACACAACAATCCTGAAACACCCATGTCACAAAGGCTACACCACAACACTGCTTGACTTCACATGAAACAGTGTACATTAGGCAGAAAGAAAAGCGGAGGATAAGTAAAACAAAGCAAATGGGTGACGAAGAAAAAAATGCAAATGAAAAGAGGGGAACAGAAATAAGAGAAAACTCGACCCTACCGTCCTCTGGTTCCAGTTAAACACAGACAGACGGAGCTTTGCTACATCAGCGCCGGCAGCAGCAGCAGCAGCAGGAGACAGAGTGTGTGAATATGTAAACGTCAGTGAAAAACTGTATTACCTCCCCTCCTCTCTCCCTCTCTCTCTCTCTCTCTCTGCCCTGTGGAGCTCTCACTTCTGCTTTGCTTGTCAAATCCCCGCAGGATGCATGTGTGTGTGTGTGTGTTGTTGTGTGTGTCAACATAAAACCCACTTCCTGTGCTGTAAAACTGAAACAGAGGAAGGGGAGGAGCCACATGGGGACTTCCTTCCATCTTGACTCACAATACAATGATCACAGTATTCAAAGTGTGTGAAGTTAGAGTGTGTGTGTGTGTGTGTGTGGGGGGGGGGGTCTCACCTTGTCCATCTCTGACTCCATATCCATAGACCGTGGTCTGAGCTTAATGGGCTGGTCTTTGAAGATGTCACCAAAGCCAAACCCTCGAATCTATGGGTGGATTAACACAATGAATGCTGAGATTTAAAGCAGTATTTAAAGAAACACTTTAGTAAAAATCTCATGATTTGAGTTTCAGACACTGACCCCAAAAGAGGAAGCCCTGCAAGTGTGTAGCTTGCCTCGTGGGTGGCAACAGTTTCAGTGGATTTAAATGGCAGCCAGACTTTAGTCAAAGATGCTCTATTACGAAAGCACTACAAGTAGAAGCTGCTCAAATAGCATGAAATGGTACACACTTCCTGTCTCCTAAGTGGAAGCAGTTACCTCTCAAAAAGGGAAAATAAGTCCTAGGCACACAAAACAGATACATTTCTTCTAGTTTTTTTATTAACACAGAGCTGATACAGAAAAAAGTCGCTGAACACATTAAGGATGAGTTGATTTTCATGAGCCCAGCCATGAGTTAAAAAATTCTAGATCTGTTTTCTTTTTTATAGCTTCGGTACTTTAATGTATTATTAATAATGTAATTAATGCAGATTGTAATGTTTTTTTTAACACATTTAAAAGTATAAATATTTTTCTTGATTAATCATAACAGCCTATTAATATTCTCAATTCCCCCCCAAAACCTTTTAAATATTAATAAAAATAATTGAATTATTAAGCAAAGAAAAATGATTTATTTCAGATTTAACTTGGTATAAGTCCCTTTAAGTTTTTGTTTACTTGGTTGGAAAGCAACCAGCAGTGCAGCAGCACTCCAGTGAAACCAGATGGACGGTCTGTCTGCACTTCTGGTTTGATGCTAAACTACATTTTGTTCTCAGTACCTGTACTTTGTGCAATAACAACAAAGCTGAATATAATCTAAAAAAGAAGCAGTTTTTACAACGACAGAAGAAATATGTTGATTTAAGAGTTGATTTTTCAGTAAGTCACAGTCATAACAATTTCTACAGCTGTGTCAATTTTTGCCTGACATTTCTCCTTTGCTATGTTTGATCTTTTTAAGGAATTACCACTAACATGCTGTGGCATCTACATCTCGACCCACTCCAGACCAACATAGCGTCGTTTTATTCAGTATTTTCTTGCGGATTTGATTTGCCTTAGTTAGACGTTTAACCTTTGTCGCACAAAACTATATTTACTTATGTTAAGGTTGCAAATGACAAACATAAATTGCCTTCAACATAAAACAGCAAAACACACACAACTTGTGCATTTTGCCATGTTTTTGCGCATAAATGTGTGTATTTGGGAAAATCCTGAGCACACGGTTAGTGGAGAAGAGTGCATTATGCTAAACAGCTACAGGAGTGGGTTGAGTGTATACGGGCGTTTCACTACTCAATTTTTTGGAGTATTCCTTGAAAACTACATCACTCAGCAGTAATAGTGCTTGCTGCATCAAAATTAATCGCGAAGCGTGGCAGCTATAGCTGTGAATACATATTTCTGCTTGGAAAAAAAGGTCCAGCTCCCTGCTTTGTGTCATAAAGTCTGTATTTCCAGCTAAATCTGACTCACTACAAGCAGTGCCAGAGGAAGTATTCAGATCTTTTACCACGCTGTAAAAGTGTTAGTGTTGCGATTAAAAGTCCTGTATTGAAAAGGTTACTAGATCCAAAAAGTTACTGAGTAAAACTATGTAGTATAATAAGGAAAATGTACTTAAAGTGTTACTCCTTGCAGACAAATGGCCCCTGTGTCTTTTATACAATTATATATTATATCATGTCATCATCATAGTATTTTTTATGGATTAACCTGCTCCATATTTTCTTAATGAATCAAGGAATTATTCGGCCTCGTAATAAGGTTATATCCAAGTCTAGATAGCGTGAAGAATATGTTGTTTAAACAAAATGCAGTGCGGATTAATGCAGAGGAGGACAGACTCACAAGTGCTACACACACTGTAGCATCAGTAAGTTAAATCTGCACATCACTGATTACCTTCTTGGGCTGGATTTCTCCTGACCCCGTTTCTGACCGACTGTCCGCTCCATCACTTTCACTGCCTGGACTGTCCTTACCTACACACACACAAACACAGAATACACAGTACATATTACTTTACTGCTGCACTCCTGCAATTACTTATTTATATGAAAATGTCATGAAAATTCAAACATGAAAAAGCATGAATATTGCACCCAGAGCAAGTTGCTTTTGCTTTTTTTTTTATATGTCTGGGTGCCTTCCCACCATCTGACTGGCTGAAACTCACTGGAGCGGCCGCTGCGCAGCTCCTCCTGCGAGGTGTCTAAGGAGGGCGTCTCCGACTCTGCCTGGATCTCTTTGGTGAAATTGGAGGGAAACATCCCAGTCTTCCCATTAAGAAACCCCTCCCACCAGCCCTCCTCTACCTGAACACACAACACGCAGTACCATACAGAGAAATCAGACAAAGATTTACACATACGTACACTCCCAGAAACATATCTACACACAAACATGGAGGAACTCATCTGAAATTGTTTGCACATACAAAAACACACTCAAACCTCAAATGTGTGCTGACTCTCCGAAGGGGAGGAGTTGTGTTTGTATTCATGTTTAAGGTGAAGTTTGCCAAAACGTCACATCAGAGTGGCAGCTGAGCAAACCAGAAAGGCACTAGACCTTTTTTCACCGCAGACGTTTTGACTTACAGCAGGAAAACCACAGGGGAAACTAATTTTGTTAACAATGGCTCCGTTCCATCAAGTGCAAGTAAGCCGTAGCCACAGTCAGCCTACATGCATAATACAAGGACGTAGCTCAACTAAATGGACTGCAGTCATCTTTAATGTTATCAATTACACCTGTGATTTTCCAGCTGTGACATGTCAAAATGTCTGCTGTGTAAAATGGCTTTTGAACTGAATAGGAAGTCTGGTGACGCTGCACTTCACAATACTACTACCGTTTAAGGGCCAAATTACATTTCTGATCTGTTGCTACATAATGAACCATCGAGACCTCTCAGGTGGTCTGTTCCCAGGCGTGTTCACTGTCCCTGTAGTCAACAAGGAGAAGCAGCGTTCAGTTTCTATGCACCACACACCTGGAACAAACTCCCGGAAGACTTGAGGTTTGCTCCAACTCTCAGTTCTTCTAAATCGAGCCATGAAACATTTGTGTTTGCCGCCGCCTTTAATTTAGTAAGTTTAATTCATTCATATCTTGCTCCATACTGTAGCTACACAATCTGTTTTTTTTTTAATCCTGTTAATGTTTTTTTATATCACCTTGTGTTTCTTTTATATTTCAGGTACAGCACTTTGAACTGTTGACAGGTGAGCAAAACTAGACAGCCTGACTGTTTGAACTGATATTGATATTTAAGAGTTCACATATATTATAGATATCACATAAACTAATCACATAACATGATTAATGTCAGGATCCCTTATGGGCTGCAGCTAACAAATACTTTCACTATTGTTTAATCTGTCAATTGATTGTTTGATTGATGATTAAAGTTTTTACAGTAAAAAATATCAGAAATGGTGAAAAAAACGAACCTCACAGTCTTCATGCTCTAAATATTCAGTTAACCATAACTGAAGAAAACCAAGAAATATTCACACACTTGAGAAGCTGCAACGCAATTTTATTTTTTTGCATAAAATGTTTAATTAATTGTCAATCACAGGTTAACTCATGTTTTAATTTATTAATCATATCAGCACTAGATTATTTGGTTTATAAAGAACTGCGAGATGTAAAGCTCTTAGCGCTCTCTAGTGGACAATCTACGTCATGGAAACACTTTATAATTTAACACGTCTCCTTGTAAAAACAAGCGATAAACATGCTAAAAATACATCTGTTTGTGTGTTTATAGGTTGATTTCTGCCGACTTGTCTTATAGGCTTGAATTAATGAGCAGCTCCATTATGATTTCAGTAAAATGTAATCAGTCTTACCTCTGATATAATCTCAATGATGTCGCCTATTTTCAACTCTAGCTCATCTTCATGCTGAGGCACGTAGCTGAATGCCGCTTTACACCTCCGCTTACGGATTTGCTCTCCTGCAGTGCACACACACGCGCACACACAGACGCACGCATACACACGCGCACACAGAACAAGAACACAGACAAACATATTTAAGGCTTACATGCGACATAATTAGCTCGCACACTTATCCATAATCCATGACTTACAGTGAGCGAGCAGCTGTTCGCTGACTTATTAAAAGCCCTCATGGCTGAAGATTGACAACGCTGACCTTTGACCTCTCAATTACAGGACAGTCTTACTAACCAGCAAACACACCAAGAGCTTCACACTGGCCTTGCAGTTGTTTGTCTTACACTCATTAGCGTGCTCATTACTCTTTCTTGACTCACTCCACACCAGCTGGGGTATTAAAAACTAACCCTGCAATTCCCCTTTTGTCCACAAGGTGTCCCTCCTCCTGTTACATTTGAAGGTGTTGCATGTAAGGGTGTGTATGTATGCATATGCAGTGGAAGGGGAACTATTCAAATATTTTACTCAAGTAAAAGTATGCAAATATATTTAGGAAAATGTACATATTATAGTAAAATGTAAGTATTAAGGTAAAAATACTCTATGCAAGAGTCACTTGTGACTTTTATTCTATTATATATTTCATCATTAAATTATTATTTGTACATCAAAGTAAAAGAAGGATTTAAAGTATTTTTCCTTCACACTGCAACTAATTATTAATTTCATTATCTGCTAATTAGTTTTTCCATTTATAGACTGATTGTTTGGTTTATAGAAATTCAGAAAAAATGACCGAGGTCCCGAGGTAACACCTTCACAGTGCGTTGTTTTGTCCAACCAACAGTCCAAAAGGAAACATTGTTACTAATAAATTAAAATAATCCAAAGGAAACGCAGTAAATTTTCACATTTAAGAAGCTGGAGTACAACTAATTGTTTCAGCTGTGTTTGTACATGTTCATATATTTTGTGTGCACAAATCTTAATTTTGTAAAGTGACTAGTGACTAAAGCTGTAAAATAACTGTGTGGAAGTAAGAAGTACAAGATTTAGAAGAAGTATAAAGTGGTATTTAAAGAAAAGACTCAAGTACAAGTACCTAAAATTTATACTTAAGTACTTGACTAAGTGTACTAAGTCACATTCCACCACTGTGCATGTGTATATTGACTGTGTTTACATGTTAGAACGGGGAGGAATGCTTGACCCAAATCCTTCCTCATGCTAATAGGATCTATGTTTGAGACTGCAGACTTAAACCTCCCTAACGACCACAACGTATGAACGTATGTGACTGTGTGTGAGTCGAGTACCTTTCCTGGCCGGTCGTATGCTGGAGTCGGACACGGGGCTGGCCCTTCCATTGGAGAGGTCAGATCTGATCATGCTTTGCTGTCCTCCCTCCCTCTTTGTCTCTTTCTTTATCTCCTACGAACAGAGAAAAGAATAGGTGGTGTTAGTGGAGGAGGAAGAGCAGGTGAGAAAGGATGGTGGGAGGGACGTGGTAAAAGGAGTAGGTAGGTTCAGGTGAGAAAATGTAGGTCACAGGAAGAGTATTAAACTTTAAAATAAGATGGAAACTTTATTATAGAATAATATCAGAGGAGAACTTGACCCATATACAATGATAAAAACAGAAACATTATGATAAAAAAAAATTTGTTTTAATGTTGGATCACACATGCCTTTGGTGTGAGAGACCCGGGTTCACTTCCCCACTGTGACCCATCCACCAATGTGTCCCTGAGCAAGACACTTAACCCCTAGTTGCTCCAGAGGCGTGCAACCTCAGACATGTATAGCAATTGTAAGTCGCTTTGGATAAAAAGCGTCAGCTATATAAATAAATGTAAATGGTTCATGAACATGAGCAAGAACAGAACTGCAACTGAAACAAATGCAACACATCATGACTAAAATCTCACTTAAATACAATAAAGTTTGTGAATTAGTCAGCTTTATTTTTGAATACGATGACTTTCAATGACATACAAAATGATAAATAGCATGAAACAAAAATATGCGGTGATATTTACAATGTAATTTGCTACGTTAAGCCCTTAAATGACATGAAAGCTGCCAATTTTGTTACATTAAATCATGACCAAACCTTTTGGTGTGTCACATTATCATGAGAATGATTTGTTATTGATGTAGTGAACATCGGGAAATTCACAAATATGACAAACGCTAAGGCTTTTTGGATACATTTGACAAAATTATGAATGGATGTGTTAAATTTACTAACTGAAATGCAATCAAAGTACCACGGCCTGCAAGGTTGCACCTCTTGTTGTCAAAGAAACGGAAAATGTTTACCCGTAAAAACACGACTATTGGATTACGTCAAACTAAATTTATACTGGACTAAAACGTATGAAAAGTAAGAAATTATCAACAAAGATGCCTAAAATTCTTTATTTTGTGACTTGAATGTATCTTATTGCACATAATTTCTGCAAATAAGTCTCTAAATGGCAAGAATGGAGGTCCCTGGATATAAAAGCACGGCTGCATACAAACCTGAAGGTTATTGAGGTTATTTGTTATGCAATAAACTTGCTTATGTATTCAATATATGCAAATAAGGTTTGTCACACTGTCTCTGCGTTTATGAGCCCAGCACTGTGCTGCAGATGCTGCAGAGGAGCAGCAGTATTGGATGACAGTAACCCAGGTGACACTCACTGTTTACCTGCAGACGACCAGCCAGATCTGGCAAAGCCTGGACAAACACACAAACATGAG
>JAPMOB010238937.1:22127-49457 GCA_029875015.1 Lepomis gibbosus | reverse complement strand
CACATCAGCTTGAGAGGGAGGGAAACATTGAGCCAATTACTGCGGGGGATGATTAGATGGCCAGATGGTGACAGCCAGGTTGGGTATTTTTGCCATGACACCGGGGAACCCCCTACTCTTTGCGACAAGTGCCGTGGGATCTTTAATGACCACAATGAGTGAGGACCTCGGTTTTACGTCTCATCCGAAGCACGGCAGCTCCTACAGCGCAGTGTCCCTATCACTGCACTGGGGCATTGGGATCTTATTATTAGGACCAGACGGAAGACTGCCCCCTACTGGCCCACCAACACCACTTCCAGCAGCAACTTAGCTTTCCCAGGTGGTCTCCCATCCAGGTACTGGCCAAGCCCAACCTGCTTAGCTTCAGTCAATCAGCAGTAGTAAGGTTTACATTGGTATGGCTGCTGGCTCTTCTGCTGTTTGCATTGCTCATTGTAGAGCATAGGCTTGGGTCAGTGTAATTCTTGTTTCATCAATTTAAGAAAGTGGAAATGGGAAAAGTAGAAGTTTGGCAAAGTCCTTTTTGATATTTTAAAGTTGTTCGGTTTCATATTGTATTTTATCTTGTATTTTGTAGACCATGGTGAATCTGTTAGAAATGCAAGTGTAATACATTTCTCTCCTGTGAAAATGTATGGGCAATGGAGGACACATAACCCACAAAAATGTATGTTTTGAAAGCACATTTCAAAAGATTCTTCGCCCAGGGGAGCATCATGACCCAGGACAGCCTGAGCATTTTAGGGGAAATGCACTTTAAAAGTAAATTATTTTTATGGTATTCTATATCTGACGGCTCACAGTGATGATCAGTCAGATACATGAGAAAGGATGCAACAAGGATTCTAGGCTGATTTTGAACTAAAGATGCTTCATATTTACATTGCACAAGCCTGAGCGAAAAGACAGAGACAATACAGTATATCTTTACTTTCACCCCTCTCAGTCTTTAATGAACCTCACATTCAGCAATTGCCTACTGATTAGACATTATGATTTGGTATTGTCGTACCAGTCTATGGTCAGTTACACTCAGCGATTCCTTAAATAAAATACCTGGCCATTTTAAGTGGAGACTGTCACAACATCTTTATTAATGATGTAACTGCAACACTACATAGGCAAGAAATTAATTCATTACAGCTTTAGATTGAATCAAACAGAAGTTTTATTCACTGCGATAAGATGCTTAGTCTGTCAGGCCAAGGCTTGCACATCTCTAGAAAGGATAGGCACCAAAAAATATGAATCATATGCATGCATAAATATAATATCACTAACCATACCCACTTAAATGAATAAATACACAATTCCCTCTATCCTCTTTGGTGAGATAGGCATGAAAATTAAAACAATGGGGACCAGTCCTACAGGAATTACATTTTGCATACAGTATGTTCAATATGGTCCACAATGAATACATTTGATAATGTTTATTTCATAATTGCTGTCAAATTTGATTCAGATGAACAGGAGAAGGCCAGGGTTCATGGGATATGGGGAAAGGAAAGTTGGCATTTCTTTTAAAAAAAATCTCTGGACTGTAGCCAATTTTACTGCCCATTACCCTGAGTTCCTCCTCTCCGGCAGATTTTGAAAAGGAAGAAAAGTATTTTTTGTGTAATTTGTCAGAAAGGTCTCAGGCTAGTAAAAAGTTGCTCAATGCCCCTAAAAGGATTGAAATGTTGAATGCGGAAAGGCTACTGAGTGCTGCGTAATATATTGTGTGTTCTCATGTTCCTAATTTTTGTCATACAGGGTGTGGGGTTCACACCACTTTCTGATTTATATTCTGTACATTTTTGTTCTTAAGCTTGAGAACTGCTATATAAATAAAATAATAAAAAAGTCTGACATTTAATGCTTAATATTTTACTAGAAAATATGAATATCCACAACTGATATTGTAGAATTGACGATTCTACAATATGTCAAAAACTGTTGGGGTTTTTTTGCCAGTGGGAAGCTGAATAAACCAATGAGGGAAAATTAATACATTTTCTAGTTTACCTTCTTACTTTTTTTTTATCTTGTGCCTGGTCAGAGTTTTGGATGTGTGTCCTTACTCCAAGGAACCCATACTGACAGATAAAACAAACTAATTATTCCTATTACTGAATTGTCCTGACTGGTCTTCTTAAAGTAGGCTTGAGCACTACAAAGTGGTAGCAGCTACTGGTAGCAAGAACGAAGCCGGTCACCGGACAGTAGTGGCAACCCTGCTGTCTCTGGCCTTTTATTTAGTGTGCGTCAAGGTCAGACTCAACACAAACAAGCTTGTCAACAGCAAGGTTACAGCGAGTCACAGCAATTTCAGCCTCCACAAGCTGAAAGCCACAACTGCAGGTACTTTGCACATCTGTGACTTTAGCACACCAGCAAATTCTTGACTGTTTGTTTTGCACTATGCTCAGTGTAGTGAGTGGCTCACATCTCAAATTGTGTTCACTTAAATCTGTTTGCAATTGTGACACTGACAACTACACTGCTCAAAAATCAGTGCTATTTTGAAGTCTGCTACACTGGAACAATTCATTAGCGTGCACTGTGTTTATACTCAGTTTCATGTCAATTTTGCTGTCATCCAGCCCTGTTGATGGTTTGCTCTACAATGAGAGTGTCAATCCTGTATTGTCTGTTTTTCTTGTAATGTCGCCAACTATTAACTATGCTAAATTACAGCTGCTTCTCCTGTGTTAAGTGTGTAACAGTGATTCTTGTTCTTTAGAGGTCTTTATGTTTCTTCATGTTTTAACAAGACTTAGAGTCTACAGCCACAAAACCAGCTTTTTGAGACTGTACGGTTTAGGTCTAGCTACCAAACTTTTACTACTTTTGTGGCTCAGACCAAATTGGTTCAATACTAATGAGTTTTAAATAGTACCATGACTAGGCAATCTATCTACAATCGATCTTTTAATGATACCCACCCCTAGTATGGATACAGTAATGCTTTGGGCTAAATGCTAACATCTGTGTATGATAACATGGCCACACTGATGCCAACATGCTGATGCTTGGAAGTGTATTGTTAAGCATGTTTACTATCTTAGTTAACTAATTAGTTAGCTAACATTTGTTAATTCGCTCAAAACATGTACAACTGATGGGAATGTTATTTGTTGCTTCATGGAAAGTTAAGTGGTCACGAAAGTGATCACAATTCATGCTGTTGGGAACATGAATTCATAGCAGTCCATCAAGTTGTTCATGAGACATTGCACTACATACAACAAATATCAACCTCATTGTGGCACTAGAGGAAAAGTCAGGGAATCTCCAAAGTTATTACAATACATTGTCTGGGAACCATGAATGCTGAGATATTTCACGGGATAAGTGAAAACTTTGAACTGCTGGTGGTGCTAGTGAAAAAGTCAGGGAATTACCACAGTCATTAAATTTCACCCTCTGGCTACCATAGCAATCTGTACCAAATTTCATGGCAGTCCATCCAATAATCCATCAAAAATGTCATCCTCGACAAAGCACCAGACAGACCGTCTTTGCTCTTCCTCAAGCCAAGGAGCTAGACAGAGGAGATACAGGTCCAAATCAAATTATTTTACTGAACAGAGGTACCAACACCAGCAGTGACATCACAGACAACACCTCTGACTCAAGACATGATCCATTCATTCACTCTGAAAAAATGCAGCAAAACGTAGGACTTACAAAACCTCAAGACACAGTCACTACTTTGGCAACAAATTCCCCAAAGCTTAAAAACGGAAGCGGAAATGGGATATTTAAACCTTTTATAAAAATTGATTGAATCCAGAAATACTTAATCAGGTTTTCTTGTGCGCTGTTCCCAGCATGAAATGGTTCAAGGTCAACCTCAAACCAAAAACGAGTTCAGCCCACAAAATTAAAATCCTCCAGGTGTGTCCGTTAACTTGAGACACACACAGCTACTTTTTAAAAGGACAATTGTTATTTTTCCAGCCACTCTACAGTCCATGAAAAAGGGACCCAGTTGACATGAACAACTCAAAGCCAGCTGGGATTACTTTAGGTTTGATTAATGAACATTAATATGCTCGGCGGAAAGAGCAGAGGATAAATCAGCCTGATTATACCTCTGCAAATAGGTCCCATATTTTACTGTAAATCACAGGATAAGAGTACATTATTGAACTCTCTGCCTTGTAGATGACAGAAGTAGTATAATTGTTAAATGTACCACATCAATCATCGATACAATCAATATTATAGTGTGAAATGAATTGCAGCATGTTCTCTGATGTTAACACAGACAAAATTTTAAGATTTTATGTATGGTTGACTTTACCATATACCATTTTCTCTGGTATTAAACATAGATAAAGATAAATATGTCACATTTAATATAGATGTAATACATTTAGAGCAGGAGTCTCTCCAAAAACTGATCAGTGATTTGAGGGAAAAGGAGGTGAAGACACACACCTGTCACATGACAGGTGACACATGACTTACATGAATGCAACAGAGGTGGAGCAGATGAACAGTTTCAGGTTCCTGAGATTCAGCATTGCAGAGAACCCGTCTTTTCACATCTCCACGCTGGTGAACTCAGAGATGTCTATATTTCTTAAGGAAACTTAAGAAGGCTAAATTTCTGTGCCAAGGTATTGTAATTTTTAGGACTTTTTGCAACCACCCCAGCCACAGGCTGTTCACCCTGCTGCAGTCTGGCAAGAGATGCAGAATTATCTGCGGTCGCACCACCAGTGCAGCTTTTCCCCCCAGGCCATGACACTCTTAAATTCTAAATCAATTCTTAGCACTGCTCCATGAAATATGGTTTATTTCTGTTTACCTTTTTATATGATTGTTGTGTGGGCTGATTATTGTCTGCTATGTAACAGGAGGGAGGAAACAGATTTTTTTTACAACCTTCTTAATAATTATAATACTTAGTCATTTAGCTTACACTTTTATTCAAAATAACTTACAAATGCTACGTATGTCAGAGGTTGGATGCCTCTGGAGCAACTAGTCATTAAGTTTCTTGCTTAGGGACACACTGGTCGATGTCACGGTTAGAATCAAAAGACTAGGAGTATCCTGCTATGCTATACTGATGTATATATACAGTATGACTGTACTTCGTTAAAGGCGCAGCAGCACACCAATGGGGAACTGCACTCTGCTGGCGCAGCGTCAGGCTTCACTGCCTCAGCTGTCTGGGCCGGACCCACAGCCCGGACTAAGTTGACAAGCTGCAGCACAACAAGATGCTGTACTCAGTGGGTACAATGGGTCCCGGTATGGGCAAGAGACTGCTGCAATGGCTGCGCGGCTTGGAGGATGTCCCTAGTTGAATTATTGCTACATTTACAAGTGCTTATGTTAACTAGCATCATCGCATATAGTAGTGGCATCCTTCTTGTTACATCTCACACCCTTGCTCTTGTCTTCTGCATTAGGCCTGTTTCATTAATCTGGAAAAAACATGATAAAATATGCATATAAATATAATACATATAAAAATATGTTGTTTTTATGAAATTTTGCAAACTATTGTCTTATTGCTTCAGTTTTCATTGAACATATGAAAGTAGCCAGCTGTTTAATTTAATGTGATGCCAAGGGTTGTTTTCCTCTTGTGCTCCCCAATTTTCACCAGCCACCAAAAATGCTAATGTGGTGATGCTAACAAAGTATAATACCAGATTTACAGTATACACATAGATATCGCATCCGGCTTGTGAGATGTGTCTCTGCCGCCACCATATTGTAGGATGGTTCTGGCCAGTTCAAATCAAGACTTTGAACCGCTTTTAGATGTTCTAATATAATAACTGGCAAACAATAAGTAGCCTACTCCATCGTTTAATCTGAAATAATGTTAAGTGACTGTCCTGATCCTAAATCAAGACTACTGCTTTTAGGTAAAGAAAAGGAATCAACATTTAATTAGGGTAATTTATCAATAAGATGCTGAAAATGATAGAAGTCTTTGTTATCAATCAGCTCTTTCACTGTGTTATTGTGTTAACTATGTTAGTCCTAAATTAAATGTAGGAAAAGTCAATTAAGTCAATTAATTTACATATCATAACTTATGTGGCTGAATTGTAGCTAGAAAAGGAGCTTGCCTCTTCCTGCTGTTACAGTGCAAACCAACAATAAATTCTATTTCTAGATGTACATCTGCGGCTTGTGCAAACAACTAACTAAGTATAAATACACAACCACCTTCGTCGGTTTTCTCTTACTAGAATAAACCTGAAAATAGAAAAATAAGCTGACAATTATATTACCATGGAAACCATAGTGTGTACAATAAGTATTATTAGGGTACATAACAGTCACAAAACAGCATAACAAAGCATCACCAAGGCAGCCAATACAGAGATAAAAGGCAACATAAACCAACCTCTGTAGTCTGACTGTGCTCCTTAAATTCAAAAAGATGTGCAATAAATCAGTGACTGATTAAGGTAGATGTAACCTATGCCAAGGTACACTGTCAATTTTTACTATAACCCATAATGGCTTCATCTTCACTTTTATTGCATTGTTGTGCATTTTGTATTGGTACTGGCTTTGCCGGTGAACACTGACATTTAGAAAATGGAGAGTGGTATCCTTTCAGACACGCGGCTCTGCTGTACTGCAGCCACAAACAAACCAGAAGCATCTTCTCTGCTGCAGCTGCTGATCTGGTGACTATCTTAGGCTCCATTCTTACACAGTTCATCAAGTATTTTGCCTTTAGTCTGTTGCGAAGTACAATATTTGAGTTGCAAAAGTATTATTAAAAGTATTATTGCTTTTGGATTTTAAAATAACCCCAAAAGTCAAAAATATGACTTTCTTACAGTAACAAAAGTAAATAAATCACCATCTTAGTGTTGTATGTTACAGAGGTGGGTAGTACCAAGTTACATTTACTCTATTACGTGTACTCGTATAACTTCTTGGAGTAAATTTTATAGGGATTCAACCAAAATTAATCGGCGGAAAATATGTTTGGCCTAATACTTCAAAAGACCAAATAAATTTTACCGAACAATTACACTGACATATCAGCAGTGAGGAAGCATTTTAAAGTGTCTGAGAAAGATGGAAAAATGGCCGTTTGCAGACACTGTTCTGCTGAATTTTCTCCTAGCACATCCACTCCGTCTGTGGCTGACTTCTTAGAAAAGGCAACAAACAGTCTGACCCGCTTTGAGTGTTTCTGTCACTCGTTTGTGAGAAGGCGATTAAGCTAGCCACACCTAAATCTGGAGTGCACACATATTCAGGCCTTTATGGTAAATCCACTGAAATGGACCTGTGCAAGCTGACCTGAGCTGACACGCAGGTTAGCGACTTTATACTGTTATTTTCTCTCCTTACAAAGACAACTGTTGCATGCAGTATGAGAGTCCTACCTGAAGAGTGGCTGTGAAGTCTTCACGTTACGCAATAAAAGTACCACATACAACATTGTTTATCAAACTGGATAGGACTGGATGAATTTAGCCCTCTTGGGCCTCGGACCCACCCAACATGATCTCTCCAAATCCTGTGGGAAACACTGAGTAAAAAGCTCAATTTGACTATTTAATTTATGCAATTTAAAAAAAAGCCAAAATAAATGAAAAAAAATGCAAAAATCCTTGTTTGGCATTTGGGAAAGTTTTTCATTATAATCGGCTTCGGCCAACTTTCATTTTGATGCAGCCCTAAAATTTTACGAGAGTAATTTTAAGGCATGATCCGTTTACTCTTTCTTGAGAATATTTTTATATCACCTTGCTATTTTTGATCATTATTTTATCATCACTTTCACTCTATTACATTTAGATAAATTCATTGCGCTTTTTCGCTACTTAATCATGTATTATTTTATGCATTCGTGATCTGATAAGAGATACGTAGTCAGCTGGTCCCACGTCTGTTAGTGCTTTGTGCCTACCGTTGCCACACATCTACATGACTCTGTTCAGAGCAGAATTATGACTGAAGACACAACATGGCTATATGGCTTTCATAATATGTACAGATGAATATTTAGTGCGCAGTGCAGCCAGCCTGGGCTCATGGCAGGGCATCCATACCGACACTGCGTCAGGCTTTTTCAAAGCTTCACTATTTGACTCCCTAGGATGAGACCATGTTGGTGCAGCAAGTTTTGGTTGTGAAGACATCAATGTTACATCAGAGATTTGTGCTGACACTGAGCTCACACAGAGTAGTATCTGTTGTGTTAATGCTAATAAGTTTAATAATAAACAGTTTACCATGCTTCAAAACTACTCCTGCATGCTAAAAATGTAAATATTATATAATACAGACTGGGTATATTGTCCAGGTGTTTATTTGGCAGGTTATCTAATTAGGAAGTGATGGGGTGGCTGTGGCTCAGGAGGTAGAGCGGTATGGCCGTTAATCAGAAGGTCGGAAGTTCAATCCTCGGTTCCCCCAGGCTGCATGTCTAAGTGTCCTTGGACAAGATACTGAACCCCTGGCAGCTGTTTTGCCACTGTGTGAATGTTAGTTTCTGTGTGAGCATGTAGGCTCAGTGTGTAAATGGTGAATGCAGATGTAGTGTAGTCTTGAGAGTAGTTGAGAAGACTAGAAAAGGTGCTATACGGAGCATTTACATTTTACTTTTGTGACTGTCATTTCATCACACTGTGTGTATGTTCACTTCTTTACCTTTAGCATTAGTAACTGAAATAATTCCAGTCACATCCACAATAAATAAAAGGGTTTTTTGTATTTTTTTTCAATACTACTACATTGACTAGTTGAGTACATGATTTTGCAGTAACAGTACTACTCTACCCACCTCTGGTGTGTTACCATGCTAAGACACAAAGTACAGCTGATGGTGTCACGAATGTCACTAGTTCGGCAAGTAGTTTGACCCAATTGTGGCGCTAGAAAGTCAAGGTTGTTCACTCTCAAGGGAAAATGAATGTGGGTACCAAATTTCATGGTAGTCCATCCACCAGACATTATTACTCTAAAACTGTGGACCTCATGGTGGTGCTAGAAAGAGCATCAGTAAAGTCATTATGATTCATCCTCTGGACATCATGGGTATGTAAATGGCGATCCCTCCAATAATTAACAAGATAGTTTAGTAAAAGCTATACATGTCAGTTTTATTGTATTGCAAAAGGTAACAAAATCTAGCCGCTAGCATGACTCAAGCACTGAACCATCCCTTAAACATAATTATACAGTGACTTATACAGTCACTATTACATGGCGATGTGATTACTGTGTGTCAGCATAGTATTCATGTATGACAGAAGTGTTAAAAAAGATGAATTAAGTGTTTTTAAATAAACAAGAGGTGAGTGTTTTCTGTGCAAGTGGGAAAAAAGGCACCAAAGTGGGGGATGTGATTACAAAGTGAGACTTCACAGGAAACCACAGCTCTTTGTAAGAGACTGCAGTTCTAAACATATACAGTAGTGGTCTGATTCCACTATTCCAAGGTATAGTGCTTTCCTTTTCTGAATTGCATCATGTGTTTCTCGGATGTGAGACTGTTTCATAACAACAAACGAAAACTCGCCGGATCAAATCATGAATTATGGATGCAGGTGTTGCTGGAGCAACCTGTGCTGTTATTTTTCTTTCTATTCTTCTCTAAACTAGATGAGTGGTAAATGGCATTTTCACAAAGAAATAATGTGTTGTTACAGTAGGATCTTTGAAACAAATGTTTAATAGTGTGATTCAGAAATGGATCTCTCCCAAACAAGTTACTATGGAATCCTTGATCTAGAAGCCAAATGGCATATTGGCAACAGGTATTATTGATTTTTGGTTTTATTCTGTATGCAGTCAGCCATTGCAGATACATTACAATAGTAGTATTCAGCTTAAGATAAAAATACTCTCCTCTCTTATATGTCCTAATATACTGTATATACATTTTTGTAAATATTTGATTATATCTTTTCATGTGACAAGAGAGAAATGACACATTGCTACAATGTAAAGTAGTGAGGGTAAAGCTTGTATAACAGTAAATTTGCTGTCCCCTCAAAATGATAATAAATAAAGGCTTGTCAGAGATGCAGTGCGACGCAAAGCAACACTTTTTCTGACTTTGGCGCTCTCAGCTCCAGTGTTACAGTAAATGAACATACTACAGACAGACAGATTGGATATGCTATTAAGGAATTTATTTATTTGGCATATTTCCCACTTCACATTTTTGCAAGAAGTGAGCATATGCTGTAGTCTACAGCAATTGTTTACATGTTGTAAGTGTTCATGTGTCACTAGTACAACAGTACTAGGCCCACCAGCTGTTTTTTATAAAGGCAGGGGTTCAAACAAGGGCAGGATCATAGAGCATATAAAACAGACAGGCAGGTAACAAAAGAAGGTTTGTGATCAAGAAGGTGCTGGTTTGATTTCCCGGCGCAGCTGGGAAAGTTTGGCCAGGGAAAGGGAATGCGTAATGCTCTCCGAACCTTTGTAACTGTTCACAATCCAACATGGCAGGGGTTGGGTAGTTCCTAGGTATCTGCTGTACAGTATACCTGAATGAGTGATGTGCAGGCTGTGCTTAAAGTGAACTTTCTCTACATAACAACCCTGTCTCCTACAAATTACATTTCTATACTACAAATTAAAGGTTGAAATACATGATTTTTCCTTATCCTCTAGAAGGACACATCAAAAGCATTTTCTGATCTGTCTCCCCATGACGCTATTTGTCTGTGCTATTCCAAAACCTTTACAAGTCAATGTTGAAAAATAAATATTTTTTATGTTGTGACAAATTCATGCTCAAGGTTTGGTTGGTTTTGGGCACAAAAACAATTTGGTTAGGTTTAGTGTTTTTTAGATTGCAACCAGGTTAGCCGGCAAGCGACTGTTATCTAATTTGCGCCAACTACAGCACAGCACTAATATATTTCACATGCTTTGCAGTAATGTTAGTTTACCTGTCCAATAGGATGAAACCTGTGTCAGCTTAGTCAGTTTTAAAACACATTCTCTCTGTGACTCAAGCCTTTCTGATGCTGAAGACATCGATTTGATTCTTGTTTGGCTTCAGTTTTATGGTGTTAGTGGACTGCAAGAAGTTAGCTGCGGTTTTGTTGTAGTAGTCGGCAAGAGGCTCAGGACCCGACCCGATTCCTTCACAAAGAAGCATAATAGTGGCTGTTCCAAGCAACAGAGAAAACAGGCGGGTGGTCAATTTCTAAGTAAGGCTATAGCCCTTAGACAAACAGGCAGTAAAAAAGTGATTTATTGTTGAGTGATTTCATTGAAAAACTACATATAGCTCCATTAAGTTTATAGAAACATCGTTTGGATTGAAATTATGGTCTTTAAGGTTTGGGGAGCATCATCATCATGGTTACTGTAATAAACACAACAGGTTTAGGGATGGCTGTGGTTGTTATTTAAAGAAGCCACTGTTGACTACAGGAAACAGTCTAGGAAAGTTTCAACATAAATTATCAACATAATATCTGGCAAGGGTTAGGGGTAGCAACTGAACGTATATGCAAATATATCCCTGATGAATGTATTTCATTTGTTTTCCTCTCATATCCATTCAACTAAAGCATTACTGAACTTTTTATGTTTATGTTTTCAGTGCATTCATAGCACTGTGGGCAAATGTGGGCCTGCTGTACCCTTTGTAATGCCTGCTTTAATACCAGGCTAAAATTGCCAAAGCATAATAGACCCACATCTGATTAGGAGCAGATTAACAGTAACTGAATGTTAATGTGAATTTTTAATGGCTATATAAATGGATCATTATTCGTATTAAACAGCACGAACAAGAGTTTACTTATCACAGTCATTTTGAAGACATCAACACTGAGCTTACAGCCGGACACTAATGCTGGAATCCTTAATCTTAAATATTAATACCCACCCTTCATTAAAATTGAATGCAAAGCACTTATGTTGAGGGAATAATATTCCACTGCTTAATGTGCTATCCAGCAGGTGTATATCATAACAAGACGCAAGAAATTAATTCGACCGGCTAAGTTCTCTAAGAAACAACATGACTGAGAGCTAATGGCTCATATCAAATTTTAATACAGTTTTTCCCAACCTGATAGCCACAGTTCTTCAACCTGGGAACACTTTGACACCCACAGTGAAACGTGAGCACAGATCATTCTTTTTTTCTTAATTAAAACAAAAATTGAAAAAATATATAAAATTGGCCTCAAATATTGAAACACATTCTGCCTACATTTGACTGATTCTGCAGTTGCCTACAAATGTGGGCAGTGGGTGATTTTATTGCCAAGCCCATACAGTTAAAAATGTGTTGCAGTTAGTTCCGAATCAGTGGTAACTATTTGCATTCCAAATTAATTGAGAGAGCAAAATATGCAGTTTTGTTTGATTTAGAGACCTCCCTTCAACCACTTCATAAAAATCAATAATACCATTTAAACTCACAATGCTATAACTCTTCATTTAATCAGCTGACAGACAATCTGCAGCTACAGTGTAATGCACTCTTAAGTTTCTCATTTCATTAAAGCTATTTGTGACAAGATTTTTTGTTAAATTACTTGGGTTCTAACCTTGAGATTCCCGTGAGTCATCTCCTATACAGAATGCCTTCAGCTCCACGGAAATACTACATCTACTCTGAGGGTGTGCAGCACATTCAGCTGAATGTCAGGGTTTTATAGACCACATTTATAAAAGGGACGTCTGTAAAAAAAATAAAAATATACAGGACACTTCATACTGCAAACAAGGTCATTTGTGACTGCATTTTTAATCCATGGAGGTTTTATTTGTAACATGTTCCTCGTGCTGAGAAAAGGGAATTAAAAATCTGTGAATTCATCATAATGTAAGTCTATGGGCCATGGAGGAACTGGCAAGTGGGGTCAGAGGGAAAACACTGCGCATATTCACTTCACATTGCATACCCCAGAAGTAAACCCAGAAGCAAGGATTTTTTCTGTAAGCTAATAATATTTCCATGAGCAGAATCAAGTCGCAGTGCAGAATTTCTCCATCGCACCAGACAAACCAACGGCCCTCCCTCCAAAACGCCCTTGTGTCCCAGCTGAAAGCTGCAGAAATCACAGACAGAATTGCAGAATTTGAGAATAAAAATAATCAGTGTACGGTTCGTACTTTCATTATTTCGTTTCAAAACCAAATCAGAAAAAACGACTTTTGATTTTTCCGATTTTCTGTTTTAAAACCTGTGTCTGTGTCGTTTCGCCTGATGCAATTATCCCACATTTTCTGTTTAAAACAGGTCAGATGTGCTGTATTATTATCCTATATTTTTATCATCTTCACAATTAGCTAATCGCGTTCTGTAAAATCGCAACTTTGATTTGAAAATGATTAACCGTTCAGCCCCAGTGTGCCGCATCTACGACGACACCATGTATTCCATGTATTCTTAACACGCCTGCTCTGCAACACTAGTAGTTTTGTGGGTTGGACCACACCCCCTTAAAAAAACAAAGAGAAATACTGTGATCAATCTAGTGCTGTACAGTACAACATGAAAAATGACTAGTTCTGCGCACCTTTTCAGCCTGTGCAAATATGCACAGGTACACAGTGAGAATTGGGACTACTTGTGGCAACATGGACTTCAGGAAGATCAAAGTGTCTGGGTGGAGTGAAGTAAGGTGACCAGCTTGAAGAATCACAGTTGCTTTCAATAAAGGCTTAAAACCTCTGCCCCGGTAAATACATACTTACCCCTCTTTCCTTCTTACCAAAAATCCTTTAATCTTCAGTCACCATATTTCTGCCTTCCTGTGAGCAGATGATGGGAAAAACACACTGATGCGATTTCCAAGGCAAGGAAATCAGGTAAGTGCACTCATTAGTCATATGAGGCTTCCTGCTAGGTCAAAGAGGGCAGAGATTGTGGGTAATTAAATGTGGTAAATGAAACACTAATTGAATGAGCGACCCACTGCCTCTGGTTCTTGTTTAATCATATGGAGAAACAGATAGCAAAAACTAGGATTCATTTTTTTTCGTGTGTGTGTGTGTGGGGGGGGTAATTATGATGGTGCACGAATTGATCGCTTAACAATAAACATTAAATAACAATCAAGGTAGACGTGTTTGTATTGACTCAATTAAAGTACAAACTCGTGGATTGAATGATTAACAGTTTAAAGGTAAATTACCCCGTACCTAAAGTGATCAAAACCATACAAGATTATATTATACAACTGCGCAAACGTATGTGTAAAATAATTTACCTTAAATAATGAGTCATGATAAAATGTATCACTTCACACTGAATATTATGTCCATTTTTAATCATAACTTAAAGCAACATGGCACTGTGTGAATAGGTCTGTGTAAAACACATTGTTGTACAGTCCAACCTGTAATTGCTGTGTATCAGCCTTTGTTCAAATCCCTAGCTTTGCTCACCATGTGATTTATTGGCTTGATGTGTTAGTTTTACTCAGTAATTTGTCAAAAGGTTGCAGTGTAAGGACTGAGATTATCTGACAGCTAAATTTGAACAGGTTTTAAGAGACCACAAATATATTTCACAGCCACCTCATGGCCTGCAACCCTGTTGAGAGTCATGACATGAAATGTATATGATGTGAAACTGAACTCTTGTGCGCTAAACTACACTTGAAATGTAGTATAGACAACATATAGTATACTGTAGTTGTATAACATATATGCTTTTATATAGAAAACTACTTTAAATTAATTTTGAATTGATGTCAGATAGGATCAGTCCCTGAACAACAGATATTTGATTTTTAAATGAGATAATAGTGTTCTAGACTGAATATCCACTTCAATACATTTTAATTATGTCCATTGTTGCATGATGATTACTAACTTTACAAAGAGCAGTGTGAAGTAGGTGCTGATTGGGGAGTTTTGAATGATAGCTTTTTAGACATTGTGTCTCGCTAAAGAGTGCTTTGGATGTTGGATGAAAGGATTTGATGCATTTAATTACAAAATATTTAAAATTTCAATTTCAATTATAATTATAATTATTTTCTTGCATATATTTAACCATTTTAGATACAATTTCCAAAGCTCAGATTTTAAATTTTACTTTAAACTGACATTGATTTTCTAATTGGTGTTTTTGCCTGATTGCTCTTTGCCTGAGAAAATGGTCAACCCATTTGGGCTCACCTACAGTACAAATTAAGACCTAGCCGCTGCATCCAGACAGACCTGAATGTGTTGCCAAGTTTTTACTGACAAGCTTAGGCAAAATAAATTAGTGTAATTAACTTGGACAGCAACACTGTGGCCTAATTGATCAGCACCCTGGCTCCTGTGCATGAGCGGTTCCAGAAGAGTTAACGTTTTAAGAGCCCTGCAGTGGAGCAAGAGGCTAGTAGCAATCATGTTCATGTCCTTGGTTCTGGGTTTTCCAGGCACCATGCTGTCTTCAAACTTAAAGAGCACCTGGCCCGGTGTTAGCCTCTGAACTAGTCACCTTGTCAGCCTGAGAGAAAACGCTGCTCCTCAGTTTCTTTGGACCAATTCACATCCTCCTCACTTACACAAAGACACCCCAGATGAAACCTGCCCCTCAACCATCTTTGTTCAGCTCAAAGATAAACGAGCATTATCATTGCTCTGCACATAGTGCTGTGGCAATGAGGGGAACTATCTCTCAAAGGAAATGCTGGCATCACAAGCCAGCCCATGTGCATCAGTGCCCAAATAACATTTGGTTTTTATTCTCCAATTCATCTGCCTGGATCCTGAACTGAATTGAACTTGAACTTGTACACTCCAGACTTGGAACACACCACTTTTCACCCATCAC
The DNA here is from genome assembly GCA_029875015.1 of Lepomis gibbosus. Taxonomy (NCBI): domain Eukaryota; kingdom Metazoa; phylum Chordata; class Actinopteri; order Centrarchiformes; family Centrarchidae; genus Lepomis; species Lepomis gibbosus. The sequence continues at coordinate 33,706 of JAPMOB010238937.1, read as the reverse complement.
CCTTCACTCATGATTTATACCCAGCATATTTTCATTCCCTCTGACTTGCCTCTGATTATCCTCAGCACAATGCCACCACAACAATTATAGTGTTAGTCAGGCACACAGGCAGACTGCCAGAACACACATTTAAACAAAACCATGATTTACTGGTAGAGATAGCAATACCTGCTAATTGTCAAGCCAGGGATGGGTAGAATTAGGTCTCTATTAACTCACTTGGTTTGGTTTGGTAACACATTACAATGTTGTACGCAAAATTCTGAGTGGAACTACAGAATGAGGGAGAAACGAACCAAGATTAACCTGATTATTAATGAATTGTTAATACGTAGTTCTTCAATAATTCTGAACCATGTGATAAAAAGTAATGATGACTTACTAGAAAACTGGGGGATAGACTGGGGGATACTATATTAATGAATCGTTAGGTAATATATAATAGGAAATATGTGTGAATTGACATAACATTACATAACATAACAACAGTAACATCTCATTCATTACTAATTACTTTGTCATTATTTACTTGTGCATCCCAGTAACGTGATCTAATCATTCATTAATGCAACTACTCCCAATTTTGTGTGCCGTGCTGTTAGCTGTGGTAGAGCTGTGCTATGACTAAAAATTCATATCCCACTTTAGGTCATTTCACACCCCAATATCCCGATATAGAACATTTTTTCTAAATTCAATGAAATATTATAAAATCATGATTTTTCTCATCTGCATCATAGAGGTAACACCAGGACAAATAACGATACCATGATATAGAGTGAACAACGACACAGCAAGTAATGTAGTTCACGTTAGCTACATTGTAGGTTAGCAAGCTGTCGCTTCTTGCTGCTGCTAAGTGAACATGAGAGGATGAGACGGTCCCAGAGCAGCACAGCAGCTCCAGACACAGATACAACTCTCCTGCTGCTATAGCTAACATCACAACAACAGCATGTTCTTGATGAACTAGAAAATAAGCTGGATGTAAATGCTCCGTATTTGTATAACGCCTTTGTAGTCTGTGTGACCACTCAAAGTGCTTTTACACTACATCGGATTCAACATTCACACACATTCATACACTGAGCCTAAGTGCTAAAACAGAAACACGCATTCATACACTGGTTGAACAGCCACCAGAGGCATTTTGGGGTTCAGTATCTTGCACAAAGATACTTCAACATGCAGCCTGGAGGAGCCAGGAATTGAACCGCCGACCGAATTGAACCTGCTCTACCTCCTGAGTCACAGCCCATTTAAAATGATGTGTGGCTCATCCGCACAACAGACTTCAATTAACTCCTCGTTTTTCCTCGCATGGTCTGAGTCCTCCTGTTCAGTAGTACACACGTTTGTTTATTCCTAATGCAAATTTCTTCCCTCCAACAACGGCAAGTGTGGAATAACGGACCATGGTGAAGTTAGTTTCAAATTGGAAATTGCAATTTACGGGATAGGTTGACAGATATCTGTCGAATATCCAACTTAAAAATAACTTCACCACGGTGAAAAGCCGCGTCTCCTCGTAAAGTGTTGAATTTGTGACATAATGAAATAAACGATAACGCATAATTTTAAAAAATAGACATTTTGCTATCATCAAACAATATATATCATCATATCGCACAGCCCTAACCTGTGGTTTCAATTTTTGCCGAAGGATCTCCAATTATACCTGTCTTCATAAAGTTCATAAAAAGTCTTTCATAAAATGTCTTTAATTTTGATGCTGTCCCACTGACAGCTGTGTAAAACTTTGTCAGTATGCAACTGAAGTAAATAAAAAAAAATTATATACCTCTATCCATAATTATTCATTTCATTTTATTTCTAACTGCATTGCAGTCACAGTCCAAATCATCTCCTCTGCCTACATTGAGTGCTACAGAAGATAGTGGTCATAGGAAAAGTCATTGTATTGATTGCATTCACAAAGACAACCATACTTCTCATTTGATTTCCTTTGGGCAGCTTGCCATCCATTGTTTGATAGATGCGTACTGTATCTGAGTTTGTATCTCTGTTATCCTTCAGACATGGTAGAGTTGGCATGAGGATGTTGCCTCTCTCTCCTTTGCTCACACACATATACACAGAAACACGCACACACACACACACACACACACATCTCACTTTCTCTGTCTCATATGTCCCTCTCCTCTCCTCCTGCCTCTCACATAACAAGATGAACATTTTCACTTTCTCTCCTTACTCTCCTTAGAATCCTCCCCATGCCGCCTCCCTCTAATCCCTCCATGGAAGTGACTCACATTATAGCATTCTTCAGTTTAATGCACTTTAATAGCATTAATATCTGCTTTTGCCTCCTCAGCTGCAATAAACACCCCTTACATCTTAAGAAAGCCGCTTAAGAGCAATTGACATGGCAAGTGTACCAAAACAGAAACATACCTTGGGTGAAAAGCAGAATAACTCATTGTAAAAGAGTAATCTGCTGTTTTTTATACATTGGCACAAGCTTGGCGCTGCATGGCACATGGTGTACTGTAAACAGACACTAGGGGAACTTAGACAAGGAGCAGCCAGCTCCCTTTAGTCCTTCCTACTCACTCTCGCTGTGTGGAGGAGGCCTGCAGATATGGGAAGAACACAAGTCCCTGCCACCTTCTTTGCCACCCATGTTGCTGCTGCAGTGACAGCCAAGGTCAGCTCGGGAATGACAGAGGGCTCCTGCGAGGAGATAAGACTCTCACAAACATCTGAACCACTGTGCTGCTTTTCGAAGGAAAGAGAATCCTGCCCCTGAATTATTCAATGGGTCTCCCCCACCCTAAATAACAGCCGGCAAGAATTGTTTGACATCCCGAATGAATAATTAAGGAGTGACCTTTTGTTCCCATTAGAGGTGATAGGTTGATAGCACCATACTTTGTGGGTGAGGCTGTGAGACGATGTGAAGGGGGTGTGAAGAGGAACTAGGAATTTTCTGCATTAAAATTAGTCAAACTCTCTGGCAAAGCGGTGATGCTAAGAAAGGAAACACGCCATGTCTCTGTGGGATGCGTTGATACACAAAGAAGTAGATGCAGTCTCTGTTGATTGTTCCTAAAGCACAGCCTGAAGCCATTCTTTGTCACTACTTTTATGTTGTCATAAGAATTATATTGTAGTTTGTGCCTGACACACCAGAGGCATATTGATGATGCCAGTCAGGAGCTTGTAGTCAGCTCTGTAAATTACAAATTATGTATAACTCAAATCGTCAGTCCCAGCTCAGCTGTCTAGGTCCAGTTTGGGGAAGTTCACATGAATTATAGTCTTTTCTGTAGTTTTGTATTTCACTGAGGTAATAATTATATAACAGCACCAAATGTATATAGTACATCAAAAATCTAAATCTTTTCAACTACGATGCTAAAGAATACTTTTCATTGGCATTATGTTTTATTATTTATTGACTCTGGCCATGAGTGTTTAAGAAACAGCTGTAGCTTAAAGGATAAGGTTAGAGATTTACTGTACATTTCTAAATGTTTCTTAACGTCAACAAATACCACGACAACACTAAAACCAACAAAAAACATTCATGAGTGTCGCCAGAGCCTGATATATTTTATTGTTATTCAAAGTACACTGAGCCACAGTGTTGCACTGGGTGACATGTCCTTCGATTACAATGAACATGGACACTGTAGTTAATTTTGTATCAATCCCACATAGACTGTCTTGCTGCAGTCAATCCTCACTAGCACACAAAATGTGTATTAACCCATAACTATGTTTGGTTTTAACATAGGAAAAACATTATGGCTATATGACCAGTATGCACATTTGTGTATGTGAGCTTCATTTCTTTATGCAATATGTTTTTACTTGATATAATTTGCTCAAAACTGGACTTTTATTGTGTGGATTTTATTTTAATTAGTTAATGTAAATCCCAGACTGCAATTATTACATATAGAGTTTCACTGTACTTTATGCTACTCAGTTTTAACAAACTGCAGCTGCAATTTCACTATGACGTCAGAGTTCACCTGGCAGCCTGCAGCTCCACCTGCCTGCGTGGTTAAGCTGCTGCTTCTAGTATTTTCTGGATAAAATAATGCATGATATTCATAAACTAATTAAGTAGACAGTTTGTGGCTATTTTTGCATATAAATGTCAATGTCATAATTACAATCTACCAATGTCAAAATGATACTTGTTTGCGCAACCTTACAACAACTTGTTAGCTCTTGTTTGCAACAGTATTTTTTGCGCTTTGGTTTTTCTTTAAAAAAGACCTGATGTCCTCCATCTCACACTTTTTTGGTGGCATTACAGTGACAACTTTGGTTAATCTTAACATGAGATGTATGAGCACTTAACACATATAAGTGCACCCTAAAATTTTAATATCCTTCTTGTGCGTTTAGTGGGAGGGGCTTAGCACAGTGATACAAGCAGCAGAGAGAGACCGGAAAGGTTTTGCATTGTATGTTCAATTGTTCCCGACAAGAAGGAAGGAAATTATCTCTATAAAAGTGTAAGACAATATGAGACACTATAAAATAGCCTGTGATTAAAACAGAGTGAAGCATTTAAATGCCATAAGATGTCATGTGATTGACTAGCTATGTCTGCAGTCATAAGAGGGATCGCTTGCCACCGTTGAATGTTTGCACTCTTGATACTCTTAAGGAAAAAATCCTTAGCAGTTGTGGTTAGTTAGCAATAGCAGGACAAGATGTTTTTAGTGAAGCAATGTGTTGAAACAGTGATGCATCTAAGGGTGTACTCACACTAGGCGATCCGTACCATACCCAACCCTGTTTAACCCCGTTTGTCCAGTGTGATCACTTCATGCTGTGCCCGGGCTTAGTTAAACGTACCGTGCCCATGCCCACTTGAAGAAGTGGGCCTCCGGGCACCTCTAGGACGGAACCCAGAAACTCCACTTTGCCCTGCAAGAGAGAGAGCGCTTTTCTCTTTCTGTTGACAGTCGATCCAGCTATGTACAGCATGCTAACCTCGACAACCCAGCTTTGATCGAACGTTAACCTATCTCTCCTTATTAGCTAGGCTCCTTACATGCTTGCTAATAATTTTTTTTAAGGTGGGTCTCTGACGTTGACAACAGTGTTGGACAGATTTGTGTTTATGTGTGTTTATGAGAGAGAGAGAGAGAGAGAGAGAGAGAAGGTGCTGCGAGAATATATGCGCAGCACTCTGCAATCAACTATGATTTTAAATAGGCCTAGTAAACAAAAAAAAACATATCAATATGTGGCAGTCGGCACTGATACTATGGCAGGCCGCCATAAACAAATCAATGTATGGGAAACACTGACTGAGTGATGACGTAAACATCCTCCAGCTCGGATCGTTAGGCGCAATGTGAGTGCAGGCCAGCGGGGGAGTGGGAAGAATCGTGGTCGGGCACGGTACAAGGCAACCAGGCCTAGTGTGAGTACGCCCTAAATCTAGTAGTGAGGAACCCACAGAGGATTTGAAACTTGCACTTATAATCCCCCTAATGGAATCTAACTATTTGAACTGACATTGAATCTTGCTCATTACATTGAATACAGCGCAATGTGTCTGTGTGTGCACTCAACTAATTAAGGTTTGCCTTCCAGGGCTTTGTATTTACTTATTTTTCTATACATCTGTAATCCATCCTTTAAAATGACAGCCATGCATTTGTGTCATTGGTTCAGCTGTGCACATTCAGCAGCACCACCATCATGATTGCATTACACTGTAAAAAAAAAAAAAAAAAAAATGGTTTCAACATAACAAAAGGAGTGACCACTGCCCGAACTGTCTTAACATTTTAAATGAACTGAATTAGTAGGCATACTGAATAGTTTAGACATGTTCATTAGTTATATTATCAAACATAGAGTCACCTGAGTTTAATCAGTGACTGCTACTGCTGAATTATACTGACAAGAGCTGCTAGTTCAGCTTGACTTCCAGTTGTGCTTATTTTTTCAGCTGTTTCAAGTCTGATCTCTTTTACTCTACGCTGCCTAATAATTACAGCTTTGCCAGAAAGCTAAAAAATAATAATTAAGCAATGCATTATGGGTAACCTTGGTCAGCCAGGACCTTATTTTCCCATGCTTTTGTGTCTATGTGACTAATTAGGACAGCATTTTTTGAAATTGGTCCAGTATTGAGCGAGCATGCTGCAGTCGGCAGCAGCAAAACAGGGCTGCAACATAATCCTTGTCCTAATCCTAATCCAATTGCGCCCCATCAAAGTACGTCAAACTAAAGTGCTTGTTTTTGAAACTGACAGGCTCAGATTGTTATTACAAGTGTCTGACAACATTATAGAAAGGATCCCTTTTTTAAAAAGTAGGATCCTTTTTTTTAAAAAAGCAGAAAATTTAGAGTAACACCAGTCTCATCCTTTAAAATCACAAAGCTATTTTGTGATTTCTTATATACAACGTTTTGCACAAAATAATACCGTTGCTGTATATCCATCCATATAGTTTCCTGAGCAGACTCATCACAGTCTTCTCCAGAAAAGATTTTCAACGAGGTAGGGCTTCTTGTTCCTTCACATTGTGAGGAAGAAAACCAGAGCTGCAGTATGCCCGCAGTGACACACTCGCTACACGCTACTCTGAGGCGAGCACAGATTCCTAGTTTAAGTAGAGGGAGAGAGAGATTGGGTGCTGAAGACAGCCCATATTTATAGCCAGGGATAGGAATAATTCATTGTGATCAAAGTGCAGATCATGCTCCATTCCATCACAGAGCAGATGTGGCAGAATGAACAGAGCACGCATTCTCTCCGCCTTCTCTCTAGTGGCTTCCCAAATGGAAACAGTGAGATGAAGTTATCTCAGTAAAGCCGCCGCGTGTTTGTTGTCGCGCGCCCTGCGCTTGCTCTTAGGTGGCTTGACTTTAGAAGGACTGCGACACCACCAAGATGTAACATGCAGTAGAGAAAAAAAAGGTGTCCCACATGCAACACGCATTCTCAATCAGAGTCTGATCTCACAGCGGGGGGTCATGAGCCTGAAGCCATGCGCAACAACCACTGTACATCCCATGGCTCCTGTACAAGCATTAGGAATAAAGTAGATCACAGTCAGAGGTCAGAGCTGACTGACTTGAATGAATGAAACACTGAAATACTATTTCTGTTAGATGTATCACTCTATTTTACTTGTTTTCTATGTGTAATTTTCCACGCAGCTTTGATTTTCTGCTTAATACTATCAGTGAATACTGCTGTCAGTTTTAGGACCACCCCTCTTCCCACAAACACACACACACACACACAAAAAAAACACGCATCCCACCATACCAGTTGTTTTTCATTTATCTCTCACCCGTCATACAGGGACACACACATGTTCCCTTTTTCTTCCTCTTTGTTTCTTTTTCGGTCCCTCCCGCCTTTCCTCTCACAGAATTGCTTTCTCTGCAATCACACACAAACACATAGACACACACATGCTGCCTGCTTCTTCCAGTTTCATTTTCTCTCCCTCCCACACACAAACACACACATGCGCGTGTTTCTTTCTCTCTTTCATTTTTTTGTGTCTCCAACCCTTTCTGCTTCCCTGTCACTCCTTGCACACACACACACACACACACACACGCTGAAATACACTGTCGCGCACAAGCACGAGCGCACAGGCGTACAAGCTCCTTCATCTTCTCTTTTATTTCTTCTCCCTCCCACACTTTTCATGTGACTACTTCCATGCATGCACACACACAGAGGCGCCTGTTTTATTCGCTCTCATTCTCTCCCTCTCGCCCACCCTTTCTCTCCCAATCGCTCCTTCAACCTGCACACACCCTCATACACATATACAAACCTCTTTCTCTCTGTCCGTTAATGTTTCTCTCACCCCGTCACCATCGCACAATCACGTACACACACACACACACACACACACACACACAGACACGTACACACCACCGGCAGTCCAGCTTCCCTTACTCCCAGCTGGGCTTGGACAGCTCTCTTCCTCTGGCCTCTCTGGGCCATCTGGAGTGCAATGTCCCCGCTCTGCTGGTCCCCTGCCAGCCGCTGAGCCTCCCAGGATGAACACAGCATCTTCAAGCACAATTTGTACGCGTCAAAGCTCTGCTGTGTGTCCAGTGACCCAGCTGAGTGAAGTCATTGAGTCTCGCATTTCCCACCTCAAAGGCGCCTCATTCTGCTTTGATGACACCTGCGCTCCCCTTCTCTCTGGATGGAGGACGGTGCAGTAATTGATTAAAGCCGCTGAGCAACCTTACTAGCAATTACAGCTCTGTTTATGATCTTGTGGAGGGTTTGTCTTTGCATGAGGAGTGAATATCAAAATCTGGCACACAAGTCAAGTAGCTCAACAAGCTTTTCAAGCAGAAACTTACCTGTGTAGTGTGTAAATTGTAAAGTCTGGCTAAATAATGTAACTGACACTGGCAGGATATCTCATCTGTCCATTAAAATTGTTACATTTACACATAAAAGCAAACTACAAACTATCTTCTTAACCTAAGGAAGTGGCATTCAATATTATTAGATCTTCTGACTATAGCTTTGTAATGTTTTAATATAAAGTGTAGATGACTGGATGAGTTTGAGCCACCAACTTGCAAGCTCTGTGCGAAGTCTCTCCAATCCCAAAGAGTTTGGAGCTAGCCAACTTAATGACTGAAATACAACTTGTATTTCTATAAAAAAGCCTTTGAAATTAAGTCATGCCTTTTGAAATTAATCACAACTTAAGTCTTTCAGCCACAAGTTTCCCACCTCAAAGGGGCCTTGTTCTGCTTTGATGACACCCACGCTCCCTCTCAGCTCGACAGGGTAATTCATTAAAGCAAGTAAGCCACTGTACTTGCAATGACAACTCTGTTTAAGATCTTCTAGATCTTTTTTAACTGACCCCCAACATAGTCAATGCAAAAAATCAAAGAAAAACTATTAGGAAATGTTGTGTTAGTGGCGCATAGTAATACTCAAATACTCAAATACTCAAACTTTTTGGGAAATCAGTTAACATCACAATCCGTTGGTTTGATTTGGCCCTGGCAGCTTTTATTTGGATTTTATTGCACAACACTGGAACCATCTATAGTTTTAAAGTCATATAAAGCTTAAGGTTGTGTTTAAGATGATGGAGCAAAATGTTTTGCTCTACAAAAGTGACATAACCTAAAATACGTGCCTGAGGCCAGTTTAAATACAGTGGTTATTTTGATAGTCTAGTGAACACAGTAACCCTATGTGACACACGAACAACCGCACACACAACCTTTGTCCTTTTCTATTTTCTGAGTGTAGTCCAGCCGTTGCTAACCAAGGAAAAAATAAAAGCAGTTAAAAACTGTGGAAGGGATCACTGACTCTCATCATCAGTTACATAGTTTTTGTTTGGAAGTCCAGGAACCACAAACGGAGCAAAAGAAGAAGCTGTACCATATGGATGTGTGCTGCATGAAGTTATCAGGTACCAGCAGCCAGCAAAGTCCAACACAAAGCTCCCTCAGTCACTGCCCCAATACAAAGAGTCTTTACTGTACATGATGTTCCCCACACACATCACTCTTTAATATGTTAAAATAAATGTCATGTGATGCACAGAGCAGTCTTAAACCATGCTACAACTACGTACTTTATATGCATGTATACTGAAACCAGTAGATAAATCTCTCATTGTCACTCCAACAACTGAATGCAAAGAAATCTGTCCTTGTTTGGTCATATTTAACAGCACAGAACTGCAATAATAGTCAGTATAAAGTAAGCAATAATATGCATAATTTTGAAATGACCCCATGGTCTCATCATTTCTCAGCTGATGAACTATGTTTGAATATAAAGTCTGTGAACGCACATGTATTGAGTGCCCTGCACCCTGAGAACAGGAATAAATAAAATATGGAAAAGACATGCACTGCAATAGTTGTCAAACTTTGGTGCAAAAATGTTTGAAAGCCACAGTTGAAATTGAAAACTGATTTTAGGGGGGAACGCTGAATTGACAGCAAAGGAAATGTTTTTAAAGTAAAATACTCACAGTACTAACGGCAGGCACATAAGGGCAAGCATGAAGAGTGAAATCAACAGGCAGCCTGAGGGTCAATACAATTCTATAGTGGCAGAGTAGCATGTAGCATGTAAGCTAATATTTGAAATTGTAACTTTGTCGCTGTAGTCAATCTATAACATCAAACTTTAAAATACAACACATGCAGAACCTCTGGACAACAGATGAAGACAAAGAATAGATCGTGTGGACGCTGATGGCTTTACAAGTGTCTCAGAGACATGGCTGAAACAGGCTTATCTTCATTTTACTGTACACTACATCTCAGTTTGGGACTTACCTTACTGAAGCTACCAAATACCATGAAGCTCAGAAGCAGACGGCGAAGTGAGGGTGTCTTCCTCTTCTTCACTAGTTGATCTGCCAAGTCTGTCTGTTTCAGCACCACGGAAAGCGCGTCTGCCTCTTTGGGGAAATGATGCAAGTTTATGGTTGCCGTTGTGAACGCACAGACTGTGCAGGATGAGAACACGTCTCCTTCAAGTTTGATGCCACCTCGTTGATGCCCTGGCTGGAGCAAACATGACTCGCCGTGCCCGATGCTTTCAGAAAGAGTATGGCCAATCACAATGCCTCTCGTTCTTTACTCTCACATCTTTGCGCATCCCCGAAGAGTCTCTAAGGACCGGCGCCTGTCTGCCTCCAGGCGGGAACGGCTGCAGGAATAGTGAGTTTAAGACTGGCTTCCCCTGCTATTGGAGCATATCTTCATTTGCAGCGCTCTCTTTGTCTTCAAGGCGATGCTGATACTGATAAAGATGGGGCTATGAATTTCCTCCCGCGCATCGGTACGGGAGCGGAGCAGTGGGAGCCGGGAGCAGGAGGAGTGTCTTTTACGGTCTGAGTTCATTAAAGACTCTTCTAATATGGATGAGCTCCGTGTCTCATCGATATTATAACCCGTCTTTTTTTCTTTTTTTACCAAATGGTGGGATCATGGCGCGTGTACTGTATACGTACGCTGCAATAATAAATGCGAGAGAGCTACAGTAGAGGCGGCATAGAGTTGAAACTAGATATCGCTTTATCAGATATATTCAAGTCTAATGTCCTTAATCAATTATAAATTAGTTATTACTAATTATGTTTTTAAAACAACAGTGCCACTGCGCATTGATGTGTTTATAAATGTCTATGTCTATGAAGTTGGTAAGAACTACAGAGACATGTTTACAAAGAATAAATCCTCCAACGTTTGTGTGTGTGTGTGTGTGTGTGTGTGTAACACAATACAGTCCAGCTGTTACAAGTTTTATGTTTCAGTCAACAATCTGGGTTGGTCTTGTACAGTAAGACCAACAAAAAGTATCTGAACATCTGAAACAGCCACATGTTTTCAGTGTGAATGTGTTGGTTTAAGGCCATGATGTCATTCTTTTTCAATGTGATAACATCAAAGTGCTACTTCAACACATCATCCTTTCCAAATTAGGCTAATGTAAAATATTACAGCCCCCAGCCAGTGAACAGCCATCAGCTTCAGAAAAAGCACACACAATAAGCTATTTAATTTTGCACTGATTTGAGCTAAAGGATTTTGACCAGTAATTTTC